>VUQI01000686.1:32440-43487 GCA_015106735.1 Paratilapia polleni | reverse complement strand
TTTGTGGATGGCTGAAGGAGAATAGAACAGTCTGGCAGACTGCGGCATAACAGTCTTTCTTGTTTACATAATATGTCAAATTCACTAGAGGAGAAATATTATCAGAGCCCACTGGTGCTTTTGCAGCTTTTGGTGCAGTTATTTTCCAAGTACTGCTTCTTCATCAAAGTGTTGGATTTCACTGAATTTAACTTCATTTCTCTTGCTTACCATGGTGAGGTTACGTATACAGTATTATATAAAATAATGCACAATACAAATTATCTTCCCTTGGCCTGGAACGGTGAGGAAGGAGCTGTGTAGGCCACAGCTTTACCCGTTTTTGTCCTGATAGTGAAATAAAAATATAAATATGAGAATCAGTTTTCCTCAGAAGTGTATGGCTCAGAGTTCATCAAGCTTCATCTCTGACCTTAGAACTTGAAGTGAGTGAGCCCACTTACATGAACGAATGTGACAGTTGCATTCAGGCTGTATTATGTTTGGTGATCAGTTCAGTCCTGTGTTTATATTCCTGAAGCCTCCCATTTATCAGTGTTGTTTTTCAGTTAAGCTCAGGATATTTGTAAGTATTAAGCATCACTATATGGACACTCAGAGAAGTCTGAATGAATTCTGGGATCATTTTATAGCTGAACGTGGCAGAAGTACTTTTAAATTTTCAGCTCTAAGAAAAACATGCAGTAGTACCTTTATTTTGAAGCCCACACAGGCTGTGTTGTGTTGAATCTGGCAGAGATGTGAAAATCTTTATCTTTCAGCTTGTAGCCTACTGTGTAAAGCAAAAACCTGATATTTGTTCTGTGAGTCGTCTGTAATGATGCCAGATTTGCTTTTTGTCTGGATAGTGACTGATTTGGGTTTGACTACTACTACTACTAGCCAATAAGAGTTTTAAACAAGCTCATTTGAGTAGCTAAGTGCCACAGTAAGAGGATCACATACATGCAGATATAAAAGTGCTATAATATGTTGATATGTAGATTAACTGGAATGCCATCTTTGCATCTTTATTAGATTGTGCGGGTCTTCAGGGGATTGCTGAAACATCCTGCAGAACATAACTACTCAGAAAGCGATGACAGTGCAACCAGCAAATGGTCTCTGGCAAATTCTGCAGAGGCCACGTGTCAAGCAGTATCTTTGGGAGTTATGGCTAGGTATTTTCCTCACACATTCACATTTTCCTTCAGTACTGAAGCTATATAAAAAAAAAACAAAAGTAAAAATAAAACTGGGCTAGTCTCATGGCACAAGGGGCTCCAGAAATACCTGCAGGTGATAACTAGCTGAGACTTTGTAGCAGGTGTCCTGTCACCTTCACCATTATGTATATATGTATCATAGCTGTGGGTGGAGGTGGTAATTAACTGTTGTTTGCCTTTTTTAGAATGTTGCCATGACAGCTCTCCCTGTGTCTCTTTTTTTCACCATTATTTTCTCAATAACTGTCACCTACTTCCAGTGTCTCTGTTTCTACATTTTACCCTCGAGCTATGTGCCATTACACTTTTTCTCTTTGTTTTATTTTTTGAAATAGAAAGTCTGCAGTTAACCTGGAATCCACTCACCTTACAAATGTGCATGTGTGTGTGTGTTTGTGTATGTGTGTGTGTTCTTGAAATAAGGATGGTTTTGATGGGCTGACAGTGTCATCCATCGTGGTCAGATCAGATCATGCACTCTGCCCAGGGGGCGGTGGGCTGCAGGTAACAACAGCTGCAGTACAGTGTCTCAGCTGTCATCGGGATACTGAATATCAGTGTGACAAGCTCTGCCCATGTCAGCCTGCTGCAGTTCACCGGGCAATACTGCACACACACACACACACACACACACACAAATCACTATTCTTTTTGTGTTCCAAGCCCAAAAAGATGGATGTTGATATCCAGACAATTTAAAGGATGGGTTTTTTATAGTTCTGTCTATGTAGAACACTTTATTAGTTAGAATGATTAGTAATTATTTTGGTAGCTGATAGACACATGTTTAAAGAGGAACTATTAGGGTAATTTCTGGCTCCAAATTTTTATTCTTGAACTCTGCTAGTCTAACTTTGCATGATTTACAATTCAAAATAATCCTTATATTTATCTGACTGCTGGGATCATACTTGGTACAGCCCCTCAGTTCACCGTCTGAAACAAGCCATTTTAGCTCCACTCTCTTTATTCCAATTTTCTTCTGACTGGCCACACCTCGCACACAGAAGATTTGAACAGCATTTGGGAGGGCTTGCTGTGTTGACAGCTAGAGCTGTGTGCCTGAGATGACTTTATGAAGTATATCTGCTCTCAGTGACATGAGCCAAGAACAGAAAAGAAGTGTCTGAAATGGAGGGGTTATAACAGTCTGAATCCATGACCATAGTATTTGAAACTTTTGCCATGTTTAATGTGACCATCCACTGCTGTAACAGTGCACACATGACATAAAATATTGAAAAGCATAATAGATCCGTCTTCATTCCCTGAGTAATCAGTGCAGAAATCCTGGTAATTCCAGGGATCACAAACCTTTTCTTGTAACGGTTTTTGTAGCTCTTCCTCCTGTGTGATTCGAATGCACTCACTGCAAGTCGCTTTGGACAAAAGTAATGTTACGGTTCAACCATCTACTGTGCTTGGAGGGAAATGAGTCACTTAATCATGAGTCACAAATAATTTATAATCTATAGTACCAGTGGATTTGTTTTCTCTGTGGACAGACCGTGAGCCGGTGCTGCTGCTGGCTTTGAGGTTTCCTGCTCTTTGTGGATCCTTCAGTGAATAAGCACATGTTGCTACCATTGTTACTATCTCTGTTTATGCTTGCTCCCCTTCTGTAGCACTAGCTAGAAGGTGAAATACCACTGTCTTAGATTTATTGCCTCATAAACACATGGCAGGGATGGGAAGGAAAAAAGGATGTGTAGAGTGTGCAGGTGGAACCATGGGGTGACATTACTTTCTGATTTAGTGAGTGAGTATCCCCATGGCATCAGCTGTAAGGAACACCAGGCTGCAGCACACGAAAATTAACTCACTTGTTATTATTATGTATTAAACTCCCAGTCAGATGTAATTACTTATTAACTGAAGGTGCCAGAACTTTGCTCCAGATTATTCTGACCCACTTTAACCCCTGAGTGTGCTAGCTCCCTGACTGCAGCCGATTTTTGTAATGACAGTTTGTCATTCAGAGCCAGTCATTGGTGAGTGCCCACCATCATGGTGTTGGCAGTGGTGATGGACAGGTCCCTTTCAGGGGACCCTTTCCCCTGAAGGAACAGAAGATCAGTCTTGTTCTCAGGTGGTGCCTCTCAATCCACTCTGAGATGTCAGCCAGGCAGGCATCAATCTGGGTGGAGAGTGGCGAATCTGGTGGCTGTGTGAGATGCAGCAGATAGGTCAAAGAGTATGAGGACAGAAGGTTTCCTGTAGCAGGACGAAGCTCTTGTGCCACTTCAAGGAAGGACAATCCAAATTGGTGGGGGTCTAAAAGGTAAGCAGACACATTTCTGTTTTTGGCGTTTGTGGGTCCAGTGTGTTTAAAAAGGGGGTGATAGTGGCAAATTTGACAGGAGTGAAAAATGTCCTTAAACTAGAGAGGTGTTTGATAAGGTTGGTCCGGAAGGAGAAGAGGTCAGCGGTGACAGACTAGCAAAGTGCAAAGGATAGGGTGAAGGGAGCAGGTGACAGAGCAGCTGGAAGCTACAAGGTCTACAGAGAGGGTGGGAAATGAGATTGGATTATTTTAAATTGCCTTACATTGTAAAGGTGTTATTATATGAGCACATTGTTCCAAGTACAAATTGTCACATTAAAATGATGTCTAACCTCTCGACTTCACTGCCATCATTCCCTGACAAATGAAGTAATAAAAGGAAAATACTGTCATGGTGAAATATTTATTGTTTAATAACCACGATAGCAAATATTAATATTGTGATTGAAAATACAAGTGCAACATCATCAAAAGGTGAAGACGGAGATGACGTTTGAGTGATGATGTCTCATGTGTGCGATGCTCTTCTCTGCATCTGTGATAACACTGGTAATGGAGAACAGAGGAGATGAAGACCAGACGCGTCAATATTAACATACCTTCTGTCATTTTAAGGGCCTATTTTGTAGATTGCTTGCAGGGCTTAATCACTTGTTATCTGTAAATATTTTCACCATCTGACAGTACAAGATTATGTCTTCTATATTTCATCTTCAACTGGTTAATTGAACTTGATTTGATCTTGTATTCTTCTGTGCTGAAAGTGATCAAGCACAATGATGTCTAAAGTGCACCGTACAAGCACAATTGGTCTATGCTGTGATAAATCTACCAGACCATCGCACAGACAGCACTGTAGCACATTTTAATTGTTTTACTGCTGTGAGTGTATGAATGTAGATGGAGAGCTTGGATGTTGAACTGAATTAGACACACAGCACCTCTAGAAATGCACATTAACTATCTTCAAACCATGCAAACTCTTAATTGTACTATATTCTACTACTATCTTCCACTATAGCTGTCAGAAAATTTGTTTCTCGTGATTCCTGCAAGACCTCTGTGAGAAGCTGATCTTCTGCAACACTTTTTTTTGTACAGTCTGAAACTACAAACAGAACAAACTTTAGCCAGTGTTTTGGGAAGCCTTTGTTGAATGTATTACATACACATGATGGACAGACCTGATATCAAGGATTTGCCCATACCAGCGGGCTTAGAGCAACAGCTTATTAGCTTTTCATTGATGTCTCCAAAGATTCAATAAAAGATAAGGCACCCAGATCTAAAGCAGTGCTCCCTTCTTCTGTGTCCTTGACACTAGCTAATGCTCACTCATGCCAGCATATTTATAACATGAAGTACAAGCTGACTGCCAGGTTAGAGGGTTTACTTTTGAGTATGTGTGGTTTGTGGGGGCTTGAAAGAAAGTTCATATTACATGGTTGGGAAATGGGGATGTATATATTGTGAGGTCATAAATTTACTAGTCTTCAGATATTTTTACTACACTGTTTACGCTGTGACAGCCGTCACTTTTATACAGGTATCTTTGAATGTAGTAGGTCTTTGTGTACTATGTTCTAAATTACTGGGCAGGGCAGCTTTATGGCATTATTTGATTTTCAGCCATTCTATTAACTCAAGGAACGTCAAAATTGATCTGCCCGTCACCCTATCCAGACTGAAATCTCTATACAACTATTGGATGGATTACAAGGAAATGTCATGCTGAAATTCATTGTTTCTAGAGTATAAATCTGGATGCTTTTGGTGATCCCTTGATTTTTCAACCAAATCTATCAAGTGCAGTAAATATTTACATATTTCATGGGTTCAATGAATTCTCCCTAATAGCTGTCTTCTGCCCAGTACTTCAGGAAAGCTAATTAAATTCCCAACATCTTTTGCTGTAATTTGTGTTAAGTTGTGATAAGCCAGTATTAGTAGGCTAAAGGACTAAACACACACGATGAACAGTTGTTTCCATCATTAACTTTGTCATTATACACAAGTTAGTAGGCTGTGGTTCTATAAGAATTTTAAAGCACTGCTGGCTCACAGAGCTGCTAGCATTGCTGTGGACTTTTTGTAGTGCTTGCGCAGGCGACACATATACTGAAAGGCAGCAGGGACCTGGGTTCGAGTCTGCCCCAAACCATTTCCTGTGAGTCGTTCCCACTCACTCTCTCCCTACTGTCCTGTCCACTCTCTACTGTCCAATCAAATAAAGGCTAAAAATGCCCCCAAAAATCTAAGTAATACATGCCCTGAAATACTCTATATGAATACTTAAAATTACATGTATTATAATAGAGGATTTGGTCCATAATGCACACCCTTACTTTGTACACAGTTTAAAAGGCACAGTCATTGCTTATCTACAAAAGCATACAAAGGCCACTACACACAGTCATTACCTCTGACATTCTCTTTTTAATTCATATGTAAATTGCTGAAGCCTGATTAAGTCAGGATTAAGATAATGAAATTAAATAGCAAACGCTCAGAGATGGTAAAAGGTTTTGGGTGGAGAGTGTAAGGCACCTGTGGGAGTTTGTTAACATTAACGTCTGGATGTCTCAGAGCAGCAGTGTTGTTAACCTGCATTGTTAACTGTCTCTGCGGCTTCCCGGGCTTTTGTTTTGGACATCTAGTCCATCTAGTGTCCTTATATAGATGCACCTTTGTTTGGAGATTGAAATTATTTACCTTTGCAGATTCATAGTCAAATTAATCTCTCTCTTACTCTCTTACTTCTTAGCAGTGTAGGCAGATGGTACCTTGTTTACTAGTCCATGACTCACTCCTCACTTAATAGGTGATGAACTAGTAAACAAGCTACGCTGGTCAACAGTTTTTCTGTTTTGGAGCCTATCCCAGCTGTCATAGGACGAGAGGCAGTGTACACCCTCAGTTTGCTTAGAGAGGATGTTGTGTCTAAGTGAGATGTTGTGACATCTAGAAACGTTAATTTCATCAGTTACCCAGAAAATTATGACATGTAGATGCATTGCTTTCATCACTTGGCTACATCGCTGTCTATAGAAGTACCACAACCAAATTTATTTAAAAATGTAGGGCACCAATAAAGGAAATGCAAAGGTTATATGCACTTCACTGGTACAAGCTCTGTCAGTCACAGTACTTTCAACAGCATATTGTGAGTGAAAATGAAAAATGTTACCTGTGGGTTGTTTTAATATGTTTTAAAAATAATATTTTTTTCTTGCATTGTTTCAAATAAAAACTTTTGGTCTTAGAACTGACCTTGTAGCATATCAAGAAAACTAGAGCCAACCAACAATTTTAAGCATCGCTTTAATTTTCCGTGATCCAAAATTAGAAAACTTTGACTACATTTATATCGGAAGCATTTTGGCATTAGACCAGCAATCATCTCTGTAGATCTTAGGGCTGTTTTGAAGAATTTGTTGACGACATAATTATTTAAAATGTCTTTATTGGTCTGCAGATTGCTACTCGCAGAGGCTCCTGAGCAAATAAGAGGGCAATAACATTATGTTTAATTTAATGAAAACAATCAGATTTTTTTTTAATTCACCTTAACATATGAGAACAATCAGTGAATTATTTCCTTTTGAGACTACATTCTGCCGCTTTTTATGGAACCCTATAGAAAAACTATTTATTAATCTCCCATTCACTCTCAGTATAGACCACTGGAACATAATGTGAGTAGAGTCAGATGTCTGACTCCATCCGTCTCTCTTTCATGTCTTGAAGTCTCATTAGCTGCATGCTCTGGGGCTATTGATCTCAAAGAGACGTTAATTACATTATCAGAGCTCGAGTTGTATCCTTCGTTATAGTAAACACAGGAAATGAGGATATGAGGCTTTTTTTTACTCATGTACTGGCTCGGGCCTCTAAGTGAACCTCATGTTTCACTGCTTGAAAAATATTAAACAATTAATGTACGGGCAGTAATAAAAGCTCCTTGCACCTTATTTATTATTTTCCTGTAAGGGATAGCTTTTCTGACTTCCTCTGTTTTATATCCTTTATACTTTTCCTGTTCCAAGATCCAAACTCTTTGCATTGCATGTTATTATGTATCTGATACCAGTCTTCCAGGTGGAGATCTGATTGGAATCACTTCTATATAAACTACCACTGAGTCACTTAGAAAAGTAATTTGGTTTTTATTTAGAATAATGTTAGATTGATCAGAAATGTCATCTGTGACAATTAAAGATAAATGGAATCAGTAATCATAAATCATTAATGATACTTTTAATAGAATACCTACCATCGCTGCTCTATTCCAGTGCCATATTGTGTTACTTAATGCCGTTTTCTTCTTAGTAAAAGGCTAATTCATCAATACAAAAGCCCTTTTCCCACTATGTTAGCACAGCTGATTAAGAAGTAATAAATCCGGCAATTTTTATGCCTGGAAGTATTAGTCGGTGTGGGTACAATTGTGGTCTTAAATTGACCACAAAAAAAAAACTTGTTCTAAAGCTTGTCAGAGTACTCTTGAGCCAAGGAAATGCAGGCTACTTTATCCAGGAAATTGCCACGTTTCATATAAACAGTATGTACTACTCTATTCACAGAATAGCACTAAATGGGTCTAACCTTAACAGAAGAAATATTGTCCCCTATGCACAACTGAGCAAGAGGATCTCTGGTTTGTGGAAACGGCTGCCTCACTGGTCCTCAGCTGGCAGCTTCATTAAATGGTACCTGCAGGCCTTCTCGGTGTAGTTGAACATAAAAGGACATATCTTACACTGGCCCATAAAGGGAGGGAAATTAGGTCTGAGATGCTTGGATCAAAATAAAGAACATTTGTGAGACGCAGAACAAATGAAGACATGCTAGAGGAGTGCTTGAAGCCATCTTTCAAGCATGGTGGAGGAAATGTGAATGTTTGGTGGTAGTAAAGTGGGACATTTGCACAAGAGACCTACTTTGATTGGAGTCAGTGGCACAGTCAGTCTGTTATTTGGTTGGGTAATCATTGGCAGTCCAGCTATTGACTGCATTTTATTTAAATTTTGGCCTATAGTGGATCATAATTATTGTTCCTTTGACTTCTTATGTCTCCTGATACATTTTAACTTATCCTGTGAAATATGGCAGCATTTACCAGATGAGCTGCCACAGAATGACACATTCTTTGTCCCTGGAAAATATACTCTAATGACTGTCCTTGCGTTTTCATTATGCTGACATTCTGTCATGCCAAATAAACTTAAATAATATATTAATTAACAAAATTGTTGTTGACTTAATTTTTAATTGCCTTTCTCATTGTCTGATATTTTCAGCCCTAGTTTATTTGGTTTTATGTTAAGTTATGTAACATAGTTGTGACACAACTTATTTCATTAGACTCAAGTGTGTTAACATTAACAGATATTGCATGTAATCCAGGTCAGCAGCTACTCTTTGAGCATTAGTATAGATTAGTATGATGCAGCAGCTATATGCCCAGCTTCTCTAGAGTGTTGTTTGACTCTTATGTGATTTCTGTCCTTTTGGCTGTTCTGTTGTTCGGCTGTCAGAGCAAAGTGCAAATTCTATCAGCGGGAGTTTATTCAATCCAGTTTTCCCTGGCCTGAAACCTGTGGACCGAGAAAATGGAATGATTTTCCCCCTTTCACAGTGTTCACACACCATCCAATTAGAGTGCCGAAACACAAGGGACAGCGCAATAGGCAGACAGAAATGTGGGTAGTGTAAAAGGACAAAAGAATGGTAGTGTGACAGGTTATAGAATATTGTTAGAGAAGGAAGAACACAAAAGAGGAGTACAATTGGTGTCCTTGAGTACCAATTATATGTGCTTGTATATAAAATTAATTGAATACATTAAAGACTGAAAATTCACTCTGTATTTAAATGTGTTTTCTGTAATGTGCAAAAATGAATATAAAATGGTTTCACGTCTGTACTAGAGCTAAGATCCATATTTTGGCTCAGATTTTCTTTTCGCATATATACTCACTGGCCACTTAATCGGATATACATGTTCAACTGCTTGTTAAGATGAATGGCTAATCAGCCAATCACATGGCAGCAACTCAATGCATTTAAGCATGTATACATGGTCAAGACGACCTGCTGAAGTTCAAACCAAGAATCAGAATGAGGAGACAGGCTGGTCTGAGTATTTCAAAAACTGCTGATCTGCTGGGATTTTCCTGCATAACCATCTCTAGGGTTTACAGAGCATGTTTCGAAAAAGAGAAAATATCCAGTGAGCGGCAGTTCTTTGGGAGAAAATGCCTTGTTGATGCCAGAGATGCTTCGAGCTGATAGGAAGACAACAGTTACTCAAATAACAACTCGGTACAGCCAAACAATGCAGAAGAGCATCTCTGAATGCACAACGTGTCAAACCTTGAAGCAGATGGGCTACAGCAGCAGAAGACCACACTGAGTGCCACTCCTGTCAGCTAAGAGCAAGAATATGAAGGTACAATTCTCACTGGCTCCCCAAAATTGGACAACAGAAGATTGAAAAAAGATCTGCAAATCTGCAGCAACTGTGTGATGCTATCACGTCAATAAGGTCCAAAATCTCTGAGGAATGTTTCCAGCACCTTGTTGAATCTGTGCCTTGAAGAATTAAGGCAGCTCTGAAGGTGTTCCAACCTGGTATTAGCAAGGTGTATGTAATAAAGTGTCCGGTGAGTGAATATGATGATCTGTGTATGTTTGAAGTTACAAATAGGGTCTCTATTAAATAAGTACAAATTTCAAATGCCTATAGCCTTTTAAATTGGTCTTATCTTTTGACTGCATGAGGACTGATTCAGAAAGTTTGATCAAGCTAAGTCCTAATTTATTTATATCCACTGTAATGTTTGTATTATCTATAGCGTCAGATCTCTGACATGAATGAAAATGGCATATTTTCTGTATTTTATGTGTTGGAAAATGTACAGCAGTAATGTGCAGGAGAGTGGATTTCTTGATTTTAAATCACAGGTGATTTGCAGGGTTGAATGTTTTAAAGTTTAAAGCATGAGGGTCTTTGCTTTCAACTTTGTCCTTGTGACATGCACTTTGCCATCAGACAGATCTCCACCAACATACTGCCACTGCATCAACAGCTCTCCCCTCAATGAAGGTTAACCTCAGTGAGCAGAGATTTCGTTATGATAGGTGTTGGTCTTTCCTACACAGCACTGATGGAAAGGACCCACACCTTCTTCTCCCAGCAGTCGATTTTAAATCAAAGGGGGGTGACCAAGTTTCTGCTTGACTAAGAGAAAGTGACAAGATAACAGTCATGATTCTTTGCTGGCCTCTTAACAGGTAGAAGAAAAGTAATTTGAAAAATATTTTTTAGGTTAGGTGTTGAGCTGTTCATCATTGTGGTAGCAGAGCTGTCAAAAATCTCAGTGTTCAGCAGCCAAATTGTGATTTATGTTTTGTATTTTAGGTGAAATAAAGAAATCAAATAAACAAAGCACTGACTTGTCTCTGTGACCACTGTAGCATTGACTTATTTTTTGTCAATTTCCCAAGAATAGCATCAGAAAAAACTTGAAAAAAAGCTGGAAAATAAGTAGCACAT
>VUQI01000686.1:15150-26212 GCA_015106735.1 Paratilapia polleni | reverse complement strand
AATAAATTTCGCAGACATCATGGCTGGGGAAAAAAAGAAACTCCAACAAGCATAGCTTCGGAAGAAAAAAAACAAGCCAGTCACAGTTCTTTTTGTCCCCACATGGCATCTGTCGAAAACATATCCCAACAGGTTAAGTTTGTGAGGAGGGGCACATCAACAATGAGTAATTTCTGAACTTTTAGAAAGAGCTGCTATAGATAGAGCATAGCCCCCTAATGCCAAAATATATATAAAAATAAATGGGTGGAAAAAATGAAACTAAACTACCTTAGATCTCTGTATAAATATATATGTATAATTATACAGAACTTTTGCACAGTGCTGTATATTTTAAAGAAGACTTTCAAAGAGAGGACAGTATTCTAAGAGCATGAATCCCATCTGACAGACATTCCTTACACCTTTACTTGTGTCCAACTTCTTGAAAAGAGTGGGAACACTGCATAGTTAAGACTACTACCTATAACATTATTCTCATACTCTCTTTCTCATTTTCATACTAGTTTCTTTACAATTTGCTTCCAAGGAGTCAGACTTTCTTGTAATTTTTATAGTGATCTTGAGCAATATCCTCCAGGCTTTCTGAAGGTCTTTCAAATTTTGCTTTGGACATTGGCTTCACTCATTTTCAGTCCAGTGAAATGACAAGAAAGCTTGTCTAAGAGAGTTCAGGCTGTGTTGAAGAATAAAGGTGGCCATACCAAATATTGACTTTTAGGCTCGTTAGAATTGTACAAACTCTTTTTTTGCCTTAGATCCTTTTTTGTTTGCACGTTTCAATAAAGTGCTGCACCCATTTCCCATTTTCATACCAAAATATAAAGGAATGAGGGGTGGCTTAAGACTTTTGCACAGTACTGTACATGATAATATGAGTAAGTATATTGGATTTCAGTGACTTTTGCACACCTGTTGTCCTTCCCAGGATACATCTGCGTGTACTCCACCCTGTACTTCTTGGCAAAGAGCATGAAGGCATTCATTGGCCGCTTGCATTTCGTAGGTGTGGCACCACTGGCTGTCCCTGAGTTGTGGCTCCTGTTTGATTTGCTACTGGAGGAGTGAGGGGAGCTGGAGCGCTCCAGTTTATCACAGTCTGGACTGACAGCACCCCCACTGGACAAGGAGGCCCTGCGCTGACGAGCCATGCTGCTCAGAACATAGACTGCTGAGGAATCAAGTGGGGTAAAGTCATAGCTGCAGGAGACAGGAAGGAAAAGAGAGATTCTCTTTAATGAACCTTTTTCTAGTTTGTGTGTGTATATATGTGTTGTCTGTTACCAGGATCACACTGTCACTTCAAAAATATGTTTTATAAAAATTATATTATATTATATGATGTTAGTCTAACTTCATGTGAAACTATTTATAGACCCACCCCCAATTAACTTTATTTTATATATATATATATATATATATGAGTGCATGATTTAGGTGATTTAGTAGTTTTGCTAGTTTCTCTACTTTGACTTAGCATGTATGCAAGCGTGTGTGTGTGTGTGTGTGTGTGTGTCAGATTAATGAATCATATTTATATCACTGAATTGCAAAAAGCTAGATGACGGTTTAAAAAGTATACCTTCTGAAAGTGTCAAAGACGACTGAGTCATCACAGTTAATGGCATCTGGGTGGTTCGGTGGCAGGCACACATCGCCCAGCTGCATCTCGTAGCAAGGGATCCCATGGTGCACCACAGTAAGGCTTGGATAAAAGGAAGACCACCCTAAAACAGGCAGATGGTATATTACAAATTACTTTGATCCTAAAGCTGTTTATTCAGACGCAGACCTAAACAGTTTGCATTCAGCAAACATTTGGTTCAGTGGAAGATTCTGATAGCAAAGGCTAATTTCAACAGGAAAGAATGGAATTGAACCTTTATTTTTGACAAAAAATGGGTGATCCAATCGGCATTCAGCTGTTAGCAGGCCTTCATCTGGTGAGCCCGGGTCAAAGGTCAGTTTAAGAGCTGCCTGCCCAAAAGATACAGTCTCTTCGTGATTCACCAACTTAAGTCCATCTGAGCCGTATCTCTGAAAAGGAAACACAAAGCAGATAAGAAAAGTTTCTATTAACCAAGAAGATGGGTGAAATTAAGTCACTTGCAGAGAAGAATTATTGTAGATCCAGCTTAAAAAACTTGGTACTTCAGACACCTGCACCTACATATACAGTATATATATGAGACCATCACTGCAAATCATTTGAGACTCATTTGTGCACTCAGTTACTTAATTACTGTACTTTCACTGTCAGCCTGTCTGCCACTTTGTCACCTGACTAAGCTACTTATTATAATGTACCTTATACAGACATCCAGAATAATTCACTCATCTAGTCAGAAGATCAGAATTTTTAAGACATTCTAAAGCCACCACGTTTCCTTACCTTGAGAGAGGATGAGGATGGTGACATGGTTTCATCGTCTGAGTCATCATCGGAATCCCCGAGTTCATCAGCTTCCTGCCACTCCACATTAGGACCTCGATGGAAGCGCAGACGAGTTCCTGAGTATCAAGAACAATAAAACGTGATGAGTAAGCACATGATTGCTGATACTGCAGAGAGAATTCAATACTACTGTTTGGACACCAGAGGTGAGAATTGATCTTAAAATGTTTGTAATTCATGCTCATCCTAGAGAAAATGTTAACAAGATTATCTTAAATGTGTGTCTCGGCACATTTTGAAGCCATTGCCTGCCTTCATCAAGTGATCATATTTGAAGAAAAATGTGTATTTTGCAATTACGTTTAAATATCGCTGATGTAAAAGTTAACAGTTAGCAAACACTATGAGGCATAATTCTCAAGACCATTGTTTCAAGTCCTTTGAAAAGCTCAGGGTTAACTTCAACATGTGTGAGTGAGGTGACCTCTAGGTGTGTGTGCAAACTGACAGATGCATATGGACATGTGTGCACCTTTTAGGAAGCAATGCCAGGCTGTGGAGGGCCAAGAGTGAGACCATGCCATGTCTTCATCATCGGAAAATGATGATGACATTGAGAAAACCCCAGACTCTGATTCACTGCTGGCCTGTTTGTGATAATTAAGGAAAGAAAACAACAACCTATAATCACATCAGTATAATAAACAACTTGAGAATACACATTGAGCCTGTTATACAGACAACCAGGGGAAAACAAATCACAGGGTCTATGGGAATGGATGATTCTCAGGTTTTTAAAGGTTAGTTAGAAGTGAAAGGTTACCCTGACACGCCTGCGCTCCCTGAGGTTGCCTCTGGACGGGTTGGGTGCGCTACTGGCTAACGGAGGCCGGGCATAGGAATGTAAACTATTGCTGTTGCCAAAAATGTGAACTGGAGATGATCTGAAAAACAATGACAACGCCATAAATATCGGTAGTTAGTTATTTAAATACAAAACAGTGCAGTGGTGATACATTTAGATTAGACATTAACACAAATTTATTATGAATACATGCACCTATATGCAGCTTTATGTAATCCTTTAACCAATCCTACCTTGTGAAATTCCCCCCAGGTGTGCTGGTATGTACTTAAGTTATTACATGTGTAAAGTTGTCCCTGTGTTCATGTCACATACAGTATATGCATTCCTTAGACTTCTACAAACCTCTTGTATGGGGCGTCCTTCAGCAGAGGACTCTGAGGACTGGTGGCTATGTTGGCCAACTCAGCAAGCCAGTTGGTGCTAGGAGAGCAGCTGAGCTCCTGGTGAGACACTACTCCAACCTGAAACAAACCTGTGGACCTCTGGTCCTCCTCCACTTCCTGCAGCTCTGGCATGTCATCTGGAGAGAGAAATTTCAGTAAAATTCATACTTGTATCTCAAAGGGTCTGTTTGCTTAATTGTATATTGCAAATCCTTGCTTCATGTTACCATAATCCATGTGGCACCCAGGTGAGGAAGGCAGGTCCTCATTACACTTGAGCGGATCAAAGGACTCATCCATTTTCACAATTTTCTGCTGTTTCCTCTTTTTTAAAAAACAGGCTACGGTTCAGCTTACTCAGCTCCCATCGTCATACTCTGATACATCAGCTGGTTTTAGGCAAAACCAAAAGACAGAGTTAGAGCTTTCATAAACAAAGTGAAACTGCTGCTGAGTTCAGTTTTCAATGACATCTGAATTAGAATTGTACAATAACCAGTCACACTTAATGAAAATAAAGTCTTTGCAATTGCAAGTTTTGAAGTTGTATGTGGGTTTTTGTTTTTTTTAGTGGCAATATTGTTTTATTAGAATGCTGTAGAGGAATTCATTGAAAGAAAAAACATGACTATAACATCCATAGGCTGTCAGAGATCTTCACCACAACAAACAAAAACACCTCAGTCAGTATTTAGTCACTGCGTATCATGTATGCCGTTAATATTACGGAAAAGGCACAAAGCCTTTAGGGAATCCTTTGTCTCTGAGTCGACACAGCAAACCTCTGTGAACAGTCATGTGACTCGCTGCGTGGAGGCCTTGTTTATAAACTTAAAAGGATTTGACGCATGCGTACCAAAGCTCATTCATTCATAACTGCGCAGCGAAAGCGATAAATTGCAGAAATTTGTCTCACAAAGTGTCGTACAGAAGGTCCAAAACATCGAGTTTCAAAAAATTTGCAAAAGTGTCAATGACAGAGTAAAATATATACTTCTTACTGGGAATTTATATTGTCTTAGTCGACAAACAATGTAAGGAAAATCGTTTAAAAATATAAAGGAACTTGTGATTTCCCAAATTTAACACATTTAAAGGAAAAACTGACGATCGCTAACGTTCTGACAACCGATCACAGGCCGCTGCAGGTTCTGACAAACCGTTGTTTCGACTTCGTAACACGGGTACACGAACAACATAACGTTCAGAAAACGCTTCAAAAGTATTAAATTGTCCAAAAAGACGGTTTGGGGGCTTGGCCCGCTCTTTCCCCAACCTTTAAATGCAGCAGCAGTTTCCTTTGCTCAAACCTAGAAGCTCTCGGGTCTAACACTGTAAACAAAAGAATGTCAACAAGTTGAGGCATGACGCAACCTCTTTGCCCCGTTCAAAATGAATGACACGAAAACCTCTAGAAGCCTTTTAACGACATTTACACATTATTCAAAGCTTCTCTTACCATTTTAAAGACCCGTTTTAATACATACAACCGTTGTCGGATGGGTTTGTTACAACAAAAACGACAAGCGTCACAGGGGGAAAAAAAAACATTGTCGATCTCAATCTTTCAGTCGACATCAAATTAACGCGTGACAACCTCGCTTAAACATAATATAAGAATTGTAAAGCCATGTAACTCACAAGGATCAGGTTAAAAATTAGTTTGAACCTTCTATTTCTTCGGAAAAAAGTAGCCAACTTCCCCACTTACCAGAGCTGTCGCCATCAAGTAACTCTGTGGCATTCACTCGAGGGGAGGGAATGAACGTCTCCAGAGAAAGCTCCCCATTGGTGCATGAGAACATCAACAAGGAGAATCCGGATATTCTATTGGCTGATACGGTTGAGAAAAACGAGGTGGGCGTGGCCTACTTTGTTGTTTATCCTCTCATTGGATGAAAATATATGCCCGTTACTACCCAGTAACAGCTGATTGGCAATAACAGGAACAATACGTTATCATTTTTTTTATCTGCAATGTTGCAGCTACAGCAAGAAATACTTGCACGCATCGCTTTCAAGATTAAACTCTCTCCTTTGTAATGAGGTAATTGATTAAACTTTCTCTTACAAGATTTGACGAACCGCTGAAGAATGAATGAGTGAATCTGTGAATTGTGAATGAGTATCTGAATAGTGAGTGAGAAGCTGTTTAAGTGGAGTCCTTCCTGATTGTAACAAATTGTAACAAATCCCGAAACACAAATACAAAAAAAAAACATGTTCTTTATTGACATGAAAAGTGAAACATACAGTACTTTTAGCCAGTATTGTGGTTATGCCTTCAAAAATTACCAGTCCTACCAGGGGGGAAATAAAATCCGCATGTTTAACCAGTTCACCAGTTTAAGCTGCAGACAAAATACAGAAGACTTCAACTACTTTAAAAAGAGAGAGAAGAAGAAGAAAGAGAGAGGACCCACTTTAGATTCCTGTTGAGCGGACAACAGTGTAAGTTGTTGGCAGAGGTAGACAGCAATAATTGACGTCATATTAATGTATGTTTCACCTATGCAAAAACAGTATTACCTAAATTTTACATCGAAACAGAAAAATTTGTTGCCTTAAGATGTTGCCTATAATGACTACAGTCTTGTTGGGCAACTTATTAAGTTTAAAGTGGGCCTATATAATAACAGTAAATACTCAGTTTTAAAATTGTACAGCAATGTGTTGTGTATTGTTACAAAACTATCAGCTATCTCTCTGAACTTTGCTTTTTTGAAAAAAGCATAGTATTAGGCTAACAGCCACAAACACTTACCAACAATGATACATGGTTTATGAGCATGTATTCAAGGGACTCGATCGCATGATAAACAGGAATGTATGTTTGTAAAAATTTTAAGGGACTGTCAAGTCTTTTGTAATCAAAATGTCAAAGATGTTATCCCTTAAAAATTGTTTATCCTTTCTCTGGTTTGGGCTCTTGTACATGTGACATTTGCTCACACTTACCCAGTAAGAAATTAGCTTTGGCTTCTGACTTTGACACATAATGTTTAGAAATTTACAAACAATATTAGATTGTAGGTGTGGCTATAACACTGTGGAGAAAATGTGAAAGTTAAGAAAAATGTTCAATTTACAAACAAATAATGCACCTGACACTGACAAGTAAAATGTACACTTACATTTTTAAGGTGAGTGTTGTGGGAAATGTCGTTTAAACAAGCTTTAAGCAATTCTGTTTTGGCTTACTTCAGTCATTACCTTCTGTGGCAAACTCTACTAAAATGAACCTTGTCTCAAGGGAATCTGTTTTATATATCTGACACTCAAATGGTTTATGTAGGTGGATATTCACATTTCTTGTAAGAAAAGCTGTTTAAGTGGTTACAAGCCTTTTTCCATCCACCCATTCACAGTCCGTTGCAGTCACTTCATGCAGTCTGTTGCTCAATTTCAGGGCTACTTCCAAACAGGGTCACCAGCTGCTCCTCATAGTTAGCAATGTTTCTCTTCATGATGTCCATGCACGGGCCTAGCAATCTCTCAAAGGCTTTAACATCCATTACTGACAAAGAAAAAAACACAGATACAGACAAAATTTAAGGTGAATTTAAAGAATAATATAAAATAATATATGTTTTACTGGGAAATGTTTATATTTGACACATTATGTACCCAAGCATTTGACACTCCCCACAGCATAGGCAGATGCAGCTCTGGGTTTGTTTGTGACAAGAGCCAACTCCCCAAAATACTGGCCCCTGGAGCATGTAGCGATTTCCACCTCCTCTTCTTCTTGGTCTGTTTTTGTCTGGCAGAAAAAGAAATGCATGTTGTAAGTTTCGAAAAAGACACACACACACACATATTTTATCAGAGGGTTGTTTAAAGGGAGGCAGTGCAAACTTACCCGGCTTCTTTTCATAGTGATTCTAACTTGGCCAGACTCAACAATATAGAAGCAATCTGCTAAATCACCCTGTGACACAAAGCGATAAGGTAATTGTAAAGGAGCACAAAAACAAAGGTACCCACTGTTTATAAATGTAGAAAATAAAAATCTCCATTAAAAGCAGATCATACCAAGACATTATTCACCTGAGCAATAATCCGCTGTGAGTCACTGTACACCTTGGTGGATAGCACGTCTACTACCTTCATTCTCTCTGACGTCTGTGTATGAAAGCATATTTGGTTTACAATGGTTTTACTGTGAATGCACAGTGCGTTTTCTTAATGCTGGAGGACAAAGATAATCTTAACCTCTAAAGATGTAAGCAGGGGTAGTGTTTCAATGAATGCTTCATACAGCTTCCTCTTCTTGGCATTGTTCTTCACTATGATCCTCCTGAACGTCAGACGATCCTGAAACACAAACAAAGTAACGCTTCGTGTTAAAAGACCTCGTATTCCCCTGCTCACTCCTGCTTTAAAACATTAAACAAGATTTTTCATTACACTGAACCTTGGGTTATATACATAATAATGTTATATATTATACAATAATATTAATAATAGTGATATATAGTAATAATAATATACATAATGAATAACAGCTACAGACTGTTTTTGTGTCTGTTCACCAAACAACAGCTCACATAAAACAGTATTTTGCACTTGGGGTCACTGTAAGTCTGTTTTTAAGAAAAGAAAAGAAAAAAAACAGCAGCATTCATGTGTCATCATGCTGCTTTCAAACGTTTACATGTCTAGTGCTGTCTCACTCTAGAAGGATATCAAGCCTAAACACAAAGACAGGAACAATGGCCAGACAGCATGGACAATGACAGCATAGTGTTCTAGAGGAAACATACGTGACTGCAGAGGGCGCCCTACAGCTCAGAAACCTTTCCCCTCATCCAAAGCATCAAGCAAGGCTGTAACCTCATGGTAAAATGGTTACTAAAGGTTGACCCATCCCTTGTTTACCAAATCGGACTCTAAATACAGCGCCAACTGCTTGCTCAGATGCATTTTGGCAGCACTCTTCCTCCTTGACCTAAGCTGAATGGTGGTCAAACAGGGCTTCCTGCTTGTTCAGACACTCAAAAAACAAACTGCAAGGGCTCTGGTCAGCAGGGGATACAGCAGCAACCTACCCAGTCTGCACCGAGGTGACGTAAAAAAAAAGATGTTACCCACAGTTTAAAGACACAGGTCTCAAAGTCATTAACAAACATTCTGCTTCACGGAGCTGCAGCTGGATACTGAAAACAGCTGTTTTATTTTTTTGTTGTTTTTTATAAAAAACAGTTCAGTGTTGGTTTTGTTTAAGTGAGATAATATTCAACTCAAATTTAACAATAAATGATTGCTTTTTTCATCTTAATTTGTGTTCACTTGACGATGGTTTCCACACACTACCACAGATAATCTCGCCGTTTATTTAAATCACAGCAACTGACAGCACAGCATGTTATAAAAACCTGATTAAGGATCCAACTGTGCTATTGCAGGGGGATGTAATGGTTTACTCACTAGGCACCAAAGGGCTCCAGGTGAAGTGGCGATTATTGTGGCTGCCCTGGGGGTGTTGTACATCAGCGCCAGTTCTCCAAAGCTGCCTCTGTTGTCATAGCAGCCTACCAACTTTTCCGTGCCATCAACCTTCACGAAAATGTTTAACGTCCCACTGAACGAAAACACAGCAGAGAGATAAACAATCAGAATAAATATAAACACAAAGCAGCCACATACTGGTGTTTTCCAAAATCTTTAGTTAGCACAAAACAATGATTTCAGGAATTATTTTTGCAACTTTTTTAAAGTTAAATAACGAACTATGATGTGATCCAAAATAAGCCCACCTTTCAATAACATAGAAGTTGTCCCCATCATCATCTTGATCAATGATATGCTCCCCTTCTGTGCAGAACTTCTCAAACATGGCATCCAGCACCTGAGACATCTCTTCCTGTCGCGGTGAAAAACGACAGTCGAGCAGTGAAACAATCATGCTGAATGCACTCAGAGTTATTTTACTGCTTCCAAAAAATAACCATCTCTAAAAATCATGCACGGTGGACTGGGCATGCGGCAAAAAAGCTGCTGGCCTCGAGCCATGTTCTCCTTTGTTTAATTTAAGAGATGGCAGGGCACAAACCAGAGAAGAGCTTATGGAATAATCCACTCACAGGATCTAAATTCTTGAACAGAAGAATGTCCCTACATGCTTCCTGTAGTCTCTGTCTCTGCTCATCGGTTTTTGGGTAGGTGACCTAAAACATAAACCACGATTCAGATTTCTAATGTCTGGAGAGTTAAACCAGTAATGTAAATGAAATAATTTATATCATTGGATGCAGTTTACCCATGGCTCTTTATCCTCCTCATCTTCATCAGGATTGAACGCTTCAGCACACACTGCATGACAGAGACACACAAATAAAATTTAAACTTCTCTTGTTGATGAGTATTAATTATTTTGTTTATCTAATGTTTCTTCTTTGGGGACTCGGTTAATAATGTTGAATGTTTGATTGCATGATTATTTTTTTTTAATTCAATGCTTAGTGACGATGTAGACGTCAAAGGTGTTTGTAAATAGAATCACTTATTTTTTGGTTTTTACAGCATGTTGTTGAACGTTGAATGTTGGTCATATTGAAGGACATGGGCATCTCTGTGGCGTATGATATCCATGCTCTTTCAATAAACTTTGTGTGATCCCACTCTCAAGTGCAACTGTCTACCATATCTGTATTAAAAAAGATACACAGAACTTTTAGGGAGGGGGGGAAGACACCTTACATAACCTCTGAAAAACAAATGTTCATCTTCAGGTGGCTCACGGCACAGACTTCATCCCAGTAAAGCAAAAGAGCCAAATTCCAGGGATGATTCAGCACCATTTTATGCAATAAATCTTTTAATAAAAACAACTTTTCTCATCTGGAGTACAGGAATATGAGGTGATGGATGATGGCACTCTTACCACATTTCCTTCCTATATGTTAACAGAAAGATGCGGTAGTAGAAACAGAACTTTAACTTGGAATAACCTAAAGTGGAAAATGGTAAATACTAAGCTTAACGATAACTTAATTAAATCTATTTTCATTTCACATCACAGCAGCATTACAGTGCACTGTGTAGAAGATGTTCATTTCCTGTCTTTAGTGATTAAAGGTAAGAAATATACTTTAAGCATTACTAAATAATTCTCATTCTTTCCATTCAGGCAGGCAAACATGCAGCTATCCAAACACAACAAAGTTATACGAAGCTGCAACTTTACTATCGTTACATTATTCACTGACGGGTGAGTTAACCAGGTTCAAGACAAAGGGGTCTCACAAGCTCTAATAAATCAACTCTATAACAGTAAGTGGAAGATGGTAACAAAAGACAGATGGAAAAATACTTAAGTATCACTTGTGTTGAAACCAATCTGACGCAGCCTCACTAGTCATGTGTCAAAGAAGGGTTTTTTTTTTTGTTTTTTTTTTTTTTAATTTTTACTAC
>VUQI01000685.1:0-12668 GCA_015106735.1 Paratilapia polleni | reverse complement strand
TAAAAGGAAGTCAGCTTGCTCATGTGGCATGGTCACCCGACAGCAAAATACTCCTCTTCGGCATGGCCAATGGGGAAGTACACATCTATGACAATCAAGGAAACTTCATAGTGAGTGTGTAAGCTTAAATGGAACTGATCTACAGTAGCTTTGCATGATTCACAGTTGAAAATCATTCTTCTTTGTCTTATATTTGGCCTTGGTGCAGTCCCTCAGTTCATCCTCAGGAAACAAGCCCCTTTAGCACCTCCACTATCCATTCATTCATCCATTCTCTGATTGGCTGCCCCTTGTAAACAGAAAGTTTGAACAACAGGTGGGAGGCGCTTCGGTGCTTATAGAATAGATTGTACATAAAAGATGGACGTAGCTTCCAGATCTGAAATGTGAAGCCAGTGCTGAAATGCCTTAAACATTCATTCTGTTTAATGGCCAGCGGGGGGCGACTCCTCTGGTTGGAAAAAGAAGTCTGATTGTATAAAAGTCTATGAAAACATGACCCTACTACTCTCTTGATCTGTGATCTCAACAAACACTTTCCTGATAAATTTATGGTCTCATTTGCTAGTTTCAAGTGTTATTAAATATAAAATAATGTTTGTAAATTTTGGTTCCAGGGGATGATTTAGGGTGGGGCTACCTTGTGATTGGCAAGTTGCTACTGTGTTAGGGTGTTCCTCGGTTTCTCAGTCAAATCCAGGTGTCTGTCGTGATGTTTGGTTTCAAAAAGCTAAGATGCCGACCATATTAGGATATCCAATCTCTTTGTCATCATACAGAAACATGGTTAGAAAAAAACTGTATGATACACAACATTTAGACCAGTATGAAGCCTGAACTTTTGGCTCACAAGGATTACTTGAACATAAGGTGACCAAGCAGCAACCTCCAAAGCTGCATAACCGACATGGAAGTCTCAAAAACTGCAGTTCCTCTAATGGCCGACTGGCTCCAAAATCAAGTCAATCCCTATATACTCACATGTTAAAATTCCCAACTTTACAGCAGAAATAAACATGTTTATAGACTGCTACAAAAAACAATTTTGGACTCTATAGTATCAGCCTTTATAATTATTATTATAGCTCTACGGGCAGTGAACTTTTTATAAAATTCATGGCCGCTTTGATTAACTTGACAGTTTGCTGTTTTCAAGAATCTAAGCACAATAATGCAAGTGTGCAGTGGCAGTGCAAGGTAATTGCATTTGTGGACTTTCAGAGCACTTTAGACAGAAAAAAGTTTATTTTAGGAAGAATTATAATAGGACAAGATTTTTACAAACACCTGATTGCTGTGCTCCACCCTGGAATAGCTACCCTGATAGATTTACAGACATTTGGGGTCAGTGGCTGTTTGTCCATCTGTGCTTCATTTTTCTCCATCTCCGCCTCCATGCATCCCCCCTCAAGTAGGACAGAAACTAGCATGACCATAAATAATTACAAAATGCAGGTTAGACCCTCACACTGCAATGATATAAAAAAAAGGGCACATAAATTCGGTAAATAAAGTAAATAAAATATTTATTTATTTTCTCACACTGTGACTAGGGTGGAGTAAATATATATGCTGACGCTTACTAATCTATGTTGTGTTTCAGATGAAAATGACCATCAGCTGTCTTGCCAATGTGACTGGAGCTGTCAGTATAGCAGGTATCCACTGGTATGCAGGAAGCGGGGGTTACATCGAGCCAGACTGTCCATGTCTTGCCATCTGTTTTGACAATGGAAGATGTCAGATCATGCGTTATGAGAGTGATGAAAGTAAGCCGCAAAAAAAAAAATAATAATAATTTTGAACACTATTGTATGTTTTCATGTTGCTCATGGTAAATTACATTTTTATGATGCTTGTCTATGCTCATGCCCCTTCTCTGCAGACCCAATGTGCATTGATACTCTGATGAACGTGGTCAGTATCCAGTGGAACCACTGTGGCAGTGTGCTGGCAGTGGCGGGTTCTCTTCGAGCCACAATGGAGAAAGAATTCAATGTGGTGCAGTTCTACACTCCATTTGGAGAGGTGAGGATGAAGACTTTTAAGGTTAGATTCATATTAGATGGTGCTTTCACATTCTATATACCATGTAGTATTGACATTTGGATCCACATTAAGCACGCATTGGCAGTTGGTGATGGTGTAGCTTGTGGAGCAAAGTTCACTGTTCAGAATGAAAGGTTTTGTAAGCTTGCTTTGTTTCGTGCAGGTCTGAGGAGTCAGATTTTTGACTTACACAATTCTGTCTGCACTTACAGCACATGTGGTACTGTTTAGTACAATAATCAGTAATCCTCACAGTAATCTGCCGAAAGGCAACAACATCAGCATTATCTTAGTACGTAGGAGAGTGTGTGCCATGGAATGGACTTAATCAATAAAGAAGATTTTACTGTGCAGCAGCAAACAAACCCACCACACCAGATTAGTTTGTCTTCAACCGTCTCACAAACACAGAGAAAGACAGATTTTGGGGATTAGTACAACAATTTTTCCTTTTTTTTTACTTGAGTGAGAGCTTGTCAACAATGGGAAACCAAGCTCTGGCTACAGTTGTACAGGGACTGTAGTGAATAAGTCTATAAGTCATTTCTAGGTGCAGCCAAGGGGCAGAGGGTGTCAAGCTTGGTGGTCTCAGGACTGTGTGTGCTTTTTGCATATGATGTGGCTCTGTTGGTTCATCAAGTGATGACTTCCAGCTTGCACTGGGCTGGTTTGCAGCCGAGTGACAAGTGGTTAGGATAAGCATTAACACCATCAAGTCCAAGACCATGGTTCTCACCCAGAAAAGGGTGAAGTGCCCACTCTGATTTGGGAATGAGCTGCTGCCCCAAGTCCAAGTGTTTAAGTATCTCTGGATCTTGTTCATGAGCTGGGGGAAAGTGGAGTGGGAGATTGAGAAACCGATTGGTGCAGCATTGGTAGTGATGAGGATACTGTACTGGTATATTGTGTTGAAGAGAGAGCTGAATGTGAGAGTGAAGCTGTCAATTTACTGGTCAGTCTACATTCTGACCCTCACCTATAGCAATGAGCTGTGGGTAGTGACCAAAAGAATGAGATCCACAATACAAGCAACAGAAATGAGCTTCCCCTGAAGGCCGTCTGGGCTCTTCCTTAGAGATAGGGTGAGGAGCTTGGTGATTCAAAAGAGGCTTCTCCAAGGTGAAGTGTTTCAGGCATGTCCAACTGTGAGGAAACCCTGAGGCAGAATCAGGACATGTTGGAGAGATTATGTCTGTTGTCTTGAGAACTCCTTGGTGTCTCCACAGAAGAGCTGGAGAAGGTGGCTGGGGAGAGGGAGGTCTGGGCATCTCTGCCTAGACTGCTTTCCACAACCCTGACTGGAACAAGTGTCGGAAAAATAGATTTTTTTTTTCACTTTAATAAACACAGTATTCTTAAACACAACCAAATACTGTTGTTCACCTTTCTGTTCATTTTGAACTGACACCAGTGTGATTACCTGGAAGAAGTCGCAGATTTGGTTATGTGAAGTGGTATTTAAAAGTTGTGTAATCTGAAATTGTGTAAACATCTTCTTTAGAACTGTAGACACCCAGATGATAAAATGTTGTACATTGTTAATGATTGTCTTTGTCTGTGCAGCATCTCAGAACTCTCAAAGTGCCTGGGAGGCAGATGTCAGGAATCGCCTGGGAGGGAGGAGGGCTTCGTATTGCCCTGGCTGTGGACTCCTTCATCTACTTTGCCAACATTAGACCAGATTATAAGGTACATCCCAACACCTGTGAGTCTTTTTTAAAAGGTAAAATGTCTTTTACCTTTTAAAACATGGTGGTAAAACTCTGTAGTTTGAAAGAATCAGCCCCATCTATCTAGTTAGTCAGTGTCACACACAGTTTATGAGGGCAAATTCATTCAAAGTGGAAGTTCTTGAGTAAGATCTTTTGGGACAGAGGTGTGTGTTGCCAATGCTTTGTTAAAAAACACTTCTGCTTCTATTTATGACAAGAACTACTTTCAAGATGTGATATGTTCTTCTTCAACTCTTTATTTGCTATTTTTAAGCTCTGATCTCCTCTTTTCTGTTCTCCTCATGAAAAGGATGCAGTAAGCATATTCCAAGAAAAAATATACAGTTCTGCCTAAGTGACAGAGAGGAAACAAAACATAGTCTACTTGCATTTTTGATCAACAGTATATTTTTTGGAGGGCTTTATTGCATAATTAGTGACAGCCAAATAGAACCTGGGCTTTTTTTTTTTTAATTATTATAATTTGTTTTTGAATTTCAGGCCTTATGACCTGACACATTAAGGGCAATAGTCCTGGAGGACCTAATGAAACCTATGTTTTTGGGGAATCACAATCTACTGTCACAATCTTAATTCCTTGTCAGTTTGTGCAGTATGTAACTTGGGTCCAAGACTTGTTTACTAAATTAAGTTTAGGTCGAGGGTTCTCAAAGTTTTGGTAAACCGAGTGCTGATTGAAGGAGCCAGTGTATGAGTTAGATCCACAAAGAGAAAAATGCACACATCAGAAACATTTAGTTGTGTTTGTAATGTGTTCAGAGGATTGTGGTTTTTGGTTAGTAATTCTTCTGGACTTTTTAATTATTAGAGAGGTGGCATTTCTTGACACCAGCTGTATTTGTTAGTGTTTCAAAGGTGCAATCTGCTGTGATGGCTAATACAGAAGAGCTAAGAGCTCTATGATCATAACCCTGGGTTTAGGTGAATCTCTGCAGCCTTATTCTGTCTCGTAACAGTGGGGATACTGCTGCAACACAGTGGTATACGCCTACACAAAACCAGAGCGCCAAGAGTACTGCGTGGTATTCTGGGACACCAAAAACAATGAGAAGTTTGTCAAGTATGTCAAGAGCTTGATGTCCATCACCACCTCTGGGGACTTCTGCATCCTGGCTAGCAAGGCAGATGACACCCAGCCTCAGGTACGAGCACCTATAGGTTACATGACTTTAAAGTAAGAGTAGAGGCAATAAAAAAACGGATCTCTACTGTCTTTCAAACACTACAGACTCATTGAATACATTAGTTACTACTCTGTATGACTTTAAAGGTACTTTTTGTAATTACCCTCTGCAGAATTTTACAGAAACTTTCACAACCAGGGGGCAGCATTTTACCAGTGGGTGTGTTCTGTTCTCAGATGTTTGCTAGTGTTTGCTGTAACTTCTGATATTTCTTTTTTGCCTCTCAACAGGCTTTGCCTTTTCCCAGACCACCATTGCAAATAAGAACAGGTTAAATAAAGGTTACTCTGACGCACTATCTTATAGTGCAATTTAGAATTACACAAGTCTGGAATTACAGTTCAACTTTCCCAGTTAAACTTTAGTTTATCTCTTTAGCATAGCACACAGATGTTTTGGAAATAAAGATATAGCTGTTTCTTTGCATTCTGATAATAATTTTAATTATTTTTGAAAGATTAAAAACAATCTTTAAACACAGGAATTTACAAAAAGTACCATTAAAGGTCTATACTGAAGCTTACTCAATCTCTGAGTAGATAGGGCTGGGACCAAAAATCATATATATCTTGATATTTTCTACAAAAGAATCATGTAAGATGTCACAAGCATAAACATACAAAAAAAACCCAAAACAATAAAATACAAAAAATGTGATTTAAAAGGTCATATCAAAAACTGTTGGCTTCTCAGGCAAGAGCTGCTGCAATTTTTAGGAAACTTTCTAAAAACATTTTCCATATTTCTTTTTAATGTCTGAAATACTATATGAACAGTTTTACTGGGTAAACTGTTTTTCACTCATTTCAGGATAGTTCAGCTTCTTTGAGGTTCTGATCCACAGAAACTAAAGCCATGTACTGCTGTGGACACATCAGCAGCAACACGGATTTTAGCCTCCGAAAATAATCGATATGGGTTTAGGTGAATGCTATATTTAGAACATTTTCACAGCTTTTCATGCCATCAGACAGTTCTGATGGCACTCCTTTGACAACTACTGTAATTTTACCTCACCAAACAAGAGCGCTGTTTGTTTGCTGTTGCCTCATTTGGTTAATCAGTTTGTCAGTTTGTGTCCTTGTGTGACTTAATTTGGTTCCAAACTAAGGATTTTTGAGGGGGTGAACTGTTAGGAATGAAGAACACAGGGTAATTTAGAAAAAATGTATTTTATTTTGCCCAAGAAATCATCAGAACAATTTTACAAAGTAAGTTCTGGGCCCATATGAGGTCAAACAAACAATTCACGCTTAATCATAAAGTAACAAAGGTAACACAGCAAACTAACTGCTCAAAGTCAACCAAAACTGACCCAACAGAGCACAAAGGGGAATTTTTATATTGGCTGATCAGGCCAACTTAGAGACATGGGGGAAACAAACGCTAACAAATTATCTAACTATAAAAAAACAACACCAAGAGTTAGTTTAAGAGTTATTTTAACAAAATACATAACTTAAATATCAAATGAAATAAACATTTCTAAATTAAGTAATACCTGTAATTCCTGTATAAATAATACCTGCATGTGACGACACTTGGCACATTCCAATTTGCATTTTCTGTATTTAAGAGTGCTGCATTCCAAGGCCAAACTTTTGCTCAAACAAAAAAGAAAAAGATATTAATGCAAGATGAGATAAAGTAAATTAAGTACTGAACATATAGAAGTTCACTATATGTGAGCGATACAAATAGAACTCATGGATCTTCAACATATGGCAAATAAACATGAGTACGTGTGAAACAAAAGATTTTTTTTTTGTTACTTTTTGTGTTTAAGTTTTTATGCAATGTGTATCAAAAACTAATATAACTACAGTATGTTGTGTATGGTGTTGGTAAATGGGATTACCAACTTTATAGTTGTGTGTCTGCAAGTGCGGCTAGGGTTTAAACACGAAGGTCGCACAAAAATACCAGCACATGGCATTTTGCAAGGTAAAAATGATTGTCCGCTCCGGTGGCTTTGAAGAGAGCGATGTCCTTCTTAGTATGTTGCTTCTGCAAATCCACAAACTTTGTTGTCTGTTGTCACATATGCAGTTTTAACAGTGAGTTAATCTATTTCCTCAAACTTTGAGTTATTATTTGTTGTTGGACCAGAGCTTCAGGTGCAGAGGGAGAGATACAAGCAAGGACTGCTAATTCATTATAAATATTATTACCAAATTCTTTGTCTCTTATGAAATTATGTTAATATGTTTTTAAAAATCAATATATCACCCAGCCCTAGTCGTAGAGTTAGAGAAATACAGCAGAGAAGGTAATATAAATAATGGATTTACAGTAGCGTGGGGATCACAAATGTTTCTCTGCTGTCTTGCCTCCTGTTTTTTCTAATCCGTCGCCACACAGGAGGATGCTGAGGTAGAATCTCCGAGTCATGCGAGGGTAATGTACAATTTAAAACCTCACACCCCAAAAAAGAGGATAATTTGTTTTGACAATGAGTTTTAAATTGACGTGCAGAATAATGTCGTTTCACTGTGTTTTTCAGTACGTCCTGATTTTGTTCAACTCCATCGGGACACCACTGGACTCAAAATACATTGATATCGGTGAGTTACATATGAAGAGAAATGCTTGTGGTGTAGCAGTGGAGTGATCAAGGTTAGTGTTTGTCTTCAAGCCAGTGTGAGAGATCACACCACATGTATAGAGACATGTTAGCTTACATCCTACTTCCGGTCGCCCACAGTTTCCAATGAGCACTGGCTGCCTTTATATTGCAGATCATTCTGTTTCTGCTTGTTGAATGTTTGCTAAGGAGACTTCTTCAGGATTGAAAAGCTCAGTGGTCTAGATGGGCTTTGGATATACCAACTTGGTAAACTGTGCTAAAATGAAGTCTGTGCCATTTGAAGGTTTCTCCTGTTGTGGTCAAACTGTTTGAGAATTTGCCTGCACAATTTACCTGCATTTTTACCTAAAAATTTACCTACAAAAAATATAAAGAGAATCATTACTTGTTTAAAGTTGACAGTGACTTACAAACATTAATTCATCAGATATAACAGATATAACATGGATGAAAATACTTCATTCTTCTTTTATTCAGTCAGTGCATCTGTTTTCTATGATTTTCTGGTTTGGTAGTATTAATCTTAAGAATAGGAGAAAATTGAACTGGAGAAAATAATCAAGATGTGATGTGAGATTACTGGTGTCACCCTTAGTAACCTTCAGCATCTGTATGAAATGAGGGTTTTCTCAAGGGAACAGCATCCTTTACATGTTTAGTTCCAGATGTTTCCATCAGAGAGAAGCTGTGATCTTCCCACTTGGCACTGTTCGATTCAGACAGTTATTTGTTTCGTCTGCTATTTTTAACCTTTTCCCTCATGAAATGCTCACTTGTTTATTTCTTCAGATCCTCTGTTTGTTACCATGACTAAGGCGCATGTTATCGCTGCATCCAAAGAAGCTTTCTACATGTGGCAGTACAGAGTGGCAAAAAAACTGACTGCCCTGGAGATCAATCAAGTGACCAGAACAAAGAAGGAGGGAAGGGAAAGGTGAGTTTTCGCATACTGCAAAATGTACTTAACAAAGCCAGGTAGTAGACAGATAGTAGACAGATAGTAAGTGGAAAGATGGAAAGAGACGGGAAGACCAGATCACCATAGTGTTAGATTCTGTGAGCCAATGGATGAAACCACAGGTTTACTGGCTCACTGTCTGTGTGAGACTTGATACTGACAGTGCAACCAAAAGGCTTCATTCATGTGAGTTTCCAGACTGGCGGCTGGGTGTGACCTAATGTTCTGCCAGGTCTATCCTAACACCTGGACCACAGGTCACATCGGGTGAACAAGCAGCTGTTTGTCTGTCTGATTGTATGTCTCTGTGGATCTTTCTCATGTGTTCTCACTTCCTGCCCCTCCAGGGTTTATCACATTGATAGCACTCCATCTGGAGCCAGTGACACCGGCCTAGATTTCACAAAAGCCTTCACAGTAAGAACTTTGTGTATCTCCTGTCTTACCTATAAATAACCAGGTCTAAAGACACTTCTTGTATTTAACACTTATTGTCTGATTGCATTCAAATTAAATACAGTTTTCTCTCAACTCTCAAGCTACTGACTGTAGTGACAATGACATAAAAAGAAGTTTTTTTTGTTTGTTTTTTGTTGTTTTTTTTAACCTAGAGTAAGATGGATTATTGTGATTCTTACACTGTGTGTGTGTTTCTGTTTTATTTCAGGCAACTCGAGATGCCATCTGTTGCATTACAGCTACAGATAAGACCCTGATTGTGGTATGTATGAGCTTGAATTTATAAGAGACTCTGGGCAAAGTACAGTCCACTCAAACTTAACAACCAGGGGCATGGTGTGTGTGTCTCCTTACTCACACACACGCATGCTTTCTTAAAAACAATAATAATAAATCATACTCTATATTTTTTTGAAAATAAATAACTGAGGAAACATCAGCTGTTTCTCCTTTCTCATCCTGTGCATGGGCTCACTGTCCACTGTCACCATTGAATGACAGTTCCTGACAGCAGTCTTTGCTTTGCTCTGTGGCCACGGTGAGCTCAGCATAGCAGCACACGAACCAGTTTTCCACCTGTTGCAGGTTCCGCAGGTTAAAGAAACCCTCCAGCTCACAGTGCATTTTTAGACAGAACAAGGACTCCCGTCTCCAGCTCCAGTCCAAAACGGTAGAGTTGGAGTCTATCGCAGCACAGGTTGTATGTGCCACAATGGTGACCTGATCAGTGTACCAGCAACACACTAGCGAAAGGCCTGTGCTAGCTGGCTATGAGTGACTAGTAAATTGACACTTTGCACTGTTGTCTCAGAGGAATGAAAAAATATAAATAAATTGCAAAATATACCTGGGTGACCTGCCCAAGTAAAGTCTGTGTGTGGGAAAATTCTCCATATATCAAAAAAAATGTGTTCAGAAAACCAAGCTTTTCTTCATTCGGGGATGGTGGTCTGTAGTGTGATTGAGTTAGCTATGACTGGAGTTGAATCATATGAATATGACTATGTATTTGTTCATAATTTGTGAATATTCATATTTTTTTCAATCAATGATGGAGGCGTGTATTTACAAACCCAATTCCAAAAAAGTTGGGATGCTGTGTAAAATCTAAATAAAAAAGAATGCAATGATTTGCAAATCTCATAAACCCATATTTTATTCACAATAGTACACAGAACATACATGTTTAAATTGGGACATTTTACTGTTTCATGAAAAATATAAACTCACTTTGCCATCCACAAATGGAGGTTAAAGCTCTATCATGCAAAGAAGAAGCCTTATGTGAACATGATTCAGAAACACTACCATCTTCTCTGGACCAAAGCTCATTTAAAATGGGCTGAGGCAAAGTGGAAAACTGTTTTGTGGTCAGACGAATCAAAATTTGAAATTCTTTTTGGAAAACATGGATGGCACATCCTCTGGACTAAAGAAGAGAGTGACCATCCAGTTTTTTATAAGTGCTCAGTTCAAAGGTCTGCATCTCTGAAGGTATGGGGGTGCATTAGTGCCTATAGAATTATTAGCTTGCACATCTGGAAAGGCACTGTCAATGCTGAAAGGTATACACAGGTTTTAAAGCAGCATATGCTCCCATCCAGATGACATTGTTTTCAGGGAAGGCCTTGCATATTTCAGCAAGACAATGCTGAACTGCATCTTCATCTATGACAACAGCATGGCTTCGTAATAGAAGAGTTGGAATGCTCAACTGGTCTGCCTGCAGTCCAGGCCTTTGACCAACTGAAAACATTTGGTGCATCATGAAACAAAAAATTGAAATTGATTGACGACCCAGATACAGACAAGAATGGGACAACATTTCTCTCCCAAAAGTCCAGGAACTGGTCTCCTCAGTTTCCAGACGCTGGCGGACTGAAGGGAAGAAGAAAGGATGATACACAGTGGCCATGTCTCAACTTTTATGAGACGTGTTGCTGCCATCAAATTTAAAATTGGCTAATGGTACATTTTCTCAGTTTAAACATTTTATGTTTTCTATCTTCTATTGTGAATAAAATATGGTTTTATGAAATCATTGCATTCTGTTTTTATTTACATTTTACATAGCTTCCCAGCATTTTTGGAATTTGGTTTCTAAATATATATATAAATATTTTTAAATTTTAAAAAAAGTTGATTGTACACCAGGTGGACACAGAAAGGTCAACATTTTCTAACAAAAAGTTCTTGGTTTTTGAAACAAGGATCCAGGCTTATTTTAAAGCAATGTTGGAGTTCACATATTTTAGCACTTTGTGTGTCATGTTTCTATTCAGGTGTTCATTATGTTATCAGGCCCTTTGCTTACTGTATCTAAGTCAGTCAGGCCCTGGAATCATATAATGGAGTAATATAAAAGTGTGTGTGTGTGTGTGTGTGTGTGTTTACAGGGTCGTGAGTCTGGTACCCTCCACAGATACAGCCTCCCAAATGTTGTTCTCATCCAGAAATACACTTTGAACAACAGAGCCCATTATCTCTCCTTAAACTGCAACTCAAGGCAAGTATTGGTGTTTTTTGATGCTACAGAATAACAAAATGTACAGATGTCCTTTAGTAATCACGTAAATCATGTTTTGATTCATTTTAGGTTGCATTTTGGAGCTTACTGCTGCCAAGTATAATCTCTTTTTTTCCCCCCCAGTCGTCTGGCCATAATCGACATTGCGGGCATAATGACTCTCTTGGACTTGGAAGTTCATGCCTCCGCAGACGACGGTGCAGGAAACCAGGCAACCACAGGAGATCCGTCAAAGTTTGAGCGGAAAGATGTTTGGGACATGAAGTGGGCGAACGACAACCCTGATCTCTTCGCTATGATGGAGAAGACCAGGATGTATGTCTTTAGGAATTTAGACCCAGAGGTTAGTGCTCAACCAATATGTCTGATGTATAGCTCAAACATAAACTCGATTAACATGAATTATTAACATTACTCTTAGTGAGGTTACTGCAGTTACTTGATTTATTTAAAAAACAGGAACCCATTCAAACATCTGGATACATCTGCAACTTTGAGGACCTGGAAATCAAATCTGTCTTGCTTGATGAAATCATGAAGGTAAACATTCGAAACAAGTTGCATGAAGCTCAGATACAACATATATAATGGTGTCACATTTATTCTTATCTGTTTTGAAACACTATAGGATGTTGAATATTTAAGCATTTTATTTTGATTTTATTTTTATTTTATTTTGAAAGTCTTGTGAGTGCTAACTAGCTGGTCTTGACTCAACTTGGCCCACTAGGACAGGTCACTGTTTTGGCAGTTCTCCACGCCATTCAGCTGCTTCTCCAGTGAGTCTGTCAATTCAATTCAATTCAATTCAATTCAATTTTATTTATATAGCGCCAAATCACAACAACAGTCGCCTCAAGGCGCTTTATATATTAGGGTAAAGACCCTACAATATTAGACAGAAAACCCCAACAATCAGACGACCCCCTATGAGCAAGCACTTGGCAACAGTGGGAAGGAAAAACTCCCTTTTAACAGGAAGAAACCTCCGGCAGAACCAGGCTCAGGGAGGGGCAGCCATCTGCCGCGACCGGTTGGGGGTGAGGAGAAACAGAAGAGAGCAGAGGGAGACAGGACAAAAAAGGCACACCTATGGGAGAGAGACAGGGTTAATAATAGCTAATGATTAAATGCAAATGGTGTATAAACACATGGAGAGTGAAAGAAAGTG
>VUQI01000683.1:0-19316 GCA_015106735.1 Paratilapia polleni | reverse complement strand
GCTGAGGCTGGAGCACCGTCTGCGTTTCATCTGAGCTGAAGTGGAAGAAAAGGACGCATGGTGGGAGCAGCCAGTCCGGCTTCAGTGTGTTGCTGTGAGAAAGCTCTTGCTCAGTCTAGCATCGACTGTTTCTTAGACATGCAACAGCTGCTCAGCTCTTTAGCCCCTTTACATCTTTGCTGCCCTGCATTCCTGCAAGGTCTGCATTGTATTGGGAAGTGATGCCAAAAGGAGGAAAATGAGGTCAAAGGCAAATTTTGTGGTTAACATTAGTCGTTAAGTATTGCATACACATAGAGAAACTTGCGTGAAATGGTGTGTAAATGTGTCTGATGTGCACCTTGGCAAGTGGATGAGCTCTTAAAGGCCCAGTCCCCAGCTCTCCCCTCATTTCCAGATCAGTTCAAGCCCATTTCATTTGTGAGATGCCAGGCTTCACCCTTACTCCACATACTCAGTCAACAGTGCACAGTGTGTGACAGTGAAGGGATAGGTGATAGAAGGGGAGAGAAAAAGAGCGTAGAGGGATGAAAGGGACCAGTTACCTGCCGTATCTCTAGAGAGATGCACAGAGAAGAGAGGGGAGAGTGGTTGGAGGGTGGAAAGAGGCAAAGGAGCGGGGACCAGGGGAGGAGGAGTTTTTGGTCTCTGCATGTTGAAAAATGGCGAATGTCAGAATGAGATAGAAAAAAATGTGGAAAGAGAGAGAGAGAAGTGGGTGAAAGTACGAGCAGATGACAGAGTGAAAAACGAGGAGGGAGAGGAAAACCCAGTTTGAGCTTGAGAGGTGAGAGTAAACCGAGGATGAGCCATTATGTTGCAGTGTCCCAGGCCAGGGCCGGCATCTGAATAAGCAGGCAATGTGATGGGATGTGTACACAGGCTGCTGAATTCCTTAGATGGTGGGATAACATGATCCACAATGCTATGCTGATTTTATTCCAGTTTGATAACATAGCACAAGGTGCTGTCCTTTCTGAACTCAAGAGGGTTTGTTGCCAGTGGAGTGCTGGGTCACTTCAGCATCTGGGGACTAAAACAGGAGTTGCTTCTTCATCGTACGTCAACACACAAAAGGAATGATGTTCCCTGAAAGTAATAAAAATACTAAGATCGAGTGGACACGCCCACAGAACTGTGCTTTCACTTAGTCCACAAAGAGCCTTTAATACTCTCTCTCTCTCTCTCTCTCTCTCACACACACACACACACACACACACAATGCTTGCTGGGTAGTTGTAGGGCTCTTGACTCAAGCTCTCTGTTAACTTGTCTCTTTGACTGGTGGCAGCTCCTTGACTCCTTTGCTTTAGAGCCTTGTGTGGGGTCAAAGGTCACAGCAGGAGTGTTAGACTCAGCCCCACCTGACCCTTTTCAGCCCCTTGTGTTTTGATTCTCTTTCATGTTACAACAGGCCTCGAGCACTCATGCACAACCCCTGTGGGGGCTCACACGCACGCAGACGCACACACATTGTCATGAAACAGACAGACCATCATATACAGTACCATAAAACAAGCATGTTAGGCTGTTTGCACCGGGATAGCAAGCTGCTGTAACTGATCCAGGTTTTGTTCTATTTTTAATGGCATTGTGTCTGTGAAGGTACAGGTCATGGCCACTGCTGTGTGAACTATTTGTGTGTATGTGTAGTAAAGTGGTTTGTGAAGCCATCAGCATTAACTGGTATATGAAAGTTTAATGGGACATAGAGGAGAAACCGCAGGTTTCCCACACAGTGCAGGGCTTGATATGATATGATATGATATGATGGGACATCAAGGAGACTGGAGACTGCTTTTCTCTCTCTCCTTCTCTCTCATACACGCTTAGACACACACACACACACACACACACACACACACACACACACACACACATATACCTAGATTCAGTTCATCTCAGCTATGCACCTTCTGTCACACACCATTAACCACCATCTTCTAACATATACTCTCTCTCTTTCACACACGTATGCACTTACAGTATGATCACACACACTCCTCAGGTTTTAGAAGCTTGTAAGTTGTTTTAGTTCTGCCTCTGCATTTCAGACTGAGTAATATTTAACTATACAGTTATTGATATTTGTTTTCCTCATAACATTTCCTGACCATGTACTGTAGGGCCAGTCTAATGTTATTATTTCCTTCAGTGTATTCCAATAAAATGTTCAGTCTTAATCCATTAATCAACATGTCTACAGTTCTGCGTCTGTGCATGCTGCCAACTTTTAAGACATTTCTACATGTGTATAGCGTCGTGCTGGCACGTCTTCGACTGCATGATGTAAGACCGTGCATGTGCTTACCCATTTGCTCTGTGTGTGTGACAGAGAGAGACAGGGTGTGTGTGTGCAAAAGCATGAGCACACGTGCAAACTAGTGTGTGTAGATATAGATCGGTTTGTGGAGGGGAGCGTGCAAGTCGCAGTGTTAACATGATTGCAAATGACAAAATGTCAACCTGGGTTTGTTAGCAACATAATGGGGAATCAATAGACACGAGAAAGATGTCAATACTACATGCTTTATTGCATTAAGCTACCTCTCTCCTTCTCTGTAGCCCTCTCTCTCCTCTTCTTTTCCCTTTACCTCCCACTCTCTGTCACAATACAATTCTCTCTCGCTCTCTCCCCACTCTGCTCTCCTCTCCCTGTGGTAGTGGAATTAGATTGCAGTATATGAGCCAGCCACAGGGTTCTGAATGCTGCAGGCTGATGGCAGAATGCTTCAGGAGCTAATGGGCTATCGGCTCATCTATTTACGTATATTAGGCTCACATAGATGAGCCCCAACACAATTTGACAATGTGACAAGGCCCAAAGGAGCTGCAGCAGTGATGTCTTGTGCTTAACTGATGCATTCATGTAATGAGACAAATATATAAGTTATAGGACGTTTTTTAAAATCATCTGGCAACACAAAGGCGTGTCTGTGCCATCATGCCTGCTCTGTAAAGGTGACTTTTAAAATATATAGTATTGGGAATTAAGCCTTTTTCATGGTTTTGGATTAATCCGAACAAATCCAGTCTATAAAGATTATTAGCAGGGTGCTGCTGTGTTATTTGTGTTACAGTGGGGTTTAATAATTCCTTTTAATCCTATTAACTGTTTACCTTTTTATTGGATTTGCTCAGGTGTGCATATGCCCCATAGTTTGTATTTATATAAAGCATGTGTGTGTGTGTGTGTGTGCGCACGCGTGCACTGATGTGTTTATATTAGTTGAGACTAATGTAGTATTAATGCTGATGAGGTCCCACAGCTCATTAGCAGCAGGGAGTGGTATTGAGTTTCTCCCGGGGAACAGGAGCAACCAGGACGCACACACATCTACTGTATACTCTCAACAACCATTAGCGTATTAGTAACCATTATCATGCACACATATATACACACATTCACCAAACAATGACCTTTACACACATGCTTTTAAATATGCATTCTGCAGCACGCAGCAGGACACAGCATGAAAATCATGCAAACATATTCATCTGAAGACCTTAATGAATAGCACTTACAGGATATCCATTATTCTTGAATGTGTTCACTGGACACACACAGACATGGACTCACACTTGGAGGAATGATTTTGTGCAATTGGTCACCATGTCCGGTGAAATACAGCCTAGCATTAGTCCTAACCAGGGGCTGGGTGAGCAGGCCACTTAATCAGACCCGGAGACCTTAATAGCAGAGAGAACACACACAGAGAGGGATAGATGGACTGTATGTGTGTGAACAGCTAATCAACACATCAGCAGGAATAAATACAAACCAGCTGATTCCATCCTAGATATTGATTTACACTTCCTTCTGTGTTTTCTAGTTGCCTCTCCTTATCTCTCCTCCAACAGCACACAGATGATGTACATACAGAGAACTCAGCCATACTTGACCTCTGCATAGGGGACATCCTGCTCTGAGTGTGTGTGGATGCTCAGCCAGTGGTGGCCTGGCTGTGATCATGGTCGGAGTGTTCATCTCCACAGGCTGCCAATCAAACTAGGCAGTCAAAATGAGCCGCTGAACGCCTGCTGCCTATACACTTGATTAGCTGATCTTGCGAGATTTTTCCAAAAGATTTATTCAGACATCAGTGTAAAGTCTCATCGACAGCCTCTCTACATTCCCCTGCTCACTGGGACACAATCATGTGATTCTTTGTAGCAATACACAGGGTCTGTCTGGACAGTCTATTTGCTGAGATGACATTGGTCTCATTTCCAAACCAACAATGCGTTTTTACTAGCCGCTGTCTTTTTTGTTGTTGATTGCCGCAGGCTGTCACCTCTGCCACCCTGCTCATGTGCCAGTACATTTAGATAATAAAAAAGACCAATAAAACCCAGAGGTTTGATTGGGTGTCTCCCGTTAGCCCAGCAGAGCGGACGACTAAATCAGGGGTCCTTCTCTCCATTTCATTTAGCTGTTAAGATTTATGGTAATGAAGGGGTCCTATTAACCTTTGGGGTTCCACTGCTGTCCTTCAGACTGAGGGTGGATGAGAGTGCTTACCGATCAGGTTTTGAGGCAGAGAGGCAGTGAACATGTCTGCTATAAGCAATGTCACATCATCTCAAATGCATCCTCTGGAGTGCACACACACACACACACACACACACACACACACACACAGACTCTTCAAGAGTACCTCAGCCCTTTGAGAGAGTTGAATGCATGTTTAATCTCCCTTCTCTCTCTATTCCTTCTGAGCATTTTTCCTTTTCTTTATCCTCTCTATCCTTCCTGCTCTCCATCCTTCTCGTTGCAGGAGATTCTGATGTGAAATTAATCTGTTGTTACTCCAACACCTCTTCTCCGTCTTACCCCCTGTGCAATATCTCTCTTTTAGAAGTGCATAGTCACACTTTTTTAATGTTTGCTGCCTCAATATGAAAATACTCCAGAATTACAGAAAAAATGTATTTAATTAATTTAAATTTTAGATGAGAGATATGAAATGTTTTTAAACAGGGCCCAGATGCCGCTTATCTTCACAACATCACAAAAGTATTCTCACTCATACCGATAACTAATAGCTTGTCGTGACGAAGCCCCATACAAGGGGCAGTTGTTAAAGAAAGTTTTAAAGGGGATGTTTCAGAAGGAGGTCTTGAGGCACAGTTATGTGTAAAAAATGTGGCATTTATTAACAAAATGTCAATGAAACAAAACAAAACAAAAAACACTCTAGGGAATTTGACTAAAAACAGCAAAACATAAAATAAAAATAAAATAAAAAAATAAATAAAATGCACCCTCACAGGAAGCGGTCGCCTCCTATCTCTTCTGCTTCTCACTTGCAGAGGTAAGAAAGGCGTGATCTAAACACAAGTAGGTAAAAGCTGAATGTGGCTCCCGTTGACATACACTGTGTGTGTGTGTGTGTGTGTGTGTGTGTGTGCCTGCCTGTGTGCCTGCATTGATCTTTCTGGGCTTCGCTCTTCATATCATTAAAAATATCCATCACTTGGCGCTCCTGCAGCATTCAGATACACGACTGCAATTAAATTATTAATGTCACAGCAGCCCCCCACCCCAGCCCACCCCTTCACCTCCCACCACCACTGCCATACAAACTGCACTCTTAATGTGGCTGCTGAAAGACATTAAATATACAGCAATCTTTGTCTGGCTTCACCCTGGATCAATTTAGATGACTACAAAAATAACACATGCAGGGGTAAAACAGAGATGCTGGCCACAGTGTATGAAGACACAGGGACAGGGATAGCGCTCACTATTTCATGTCACTTTGAATAAAAACATCATGCACTGGCAGGCAGAACAAGGGCAAATTTGCTTCTAAAATGAGGGAACTTTACTATGTTTTTTCTGTGTTGTTCTCTCTGTCTCTCAGCTTAAAAAAAATCCAAAGAACAGTTTTAAATGGTAAATAGACTGCTATTAATATAATGCTTTTCTAGTCTTACTAACCACTCAAGCACTTTAACACTACACATTCAGTATTCCCACAAACATTCAAACTGTGTTTTATTCTATGCACTTTAAGCGCTTTAATTATTGCACATACTTGTACACCAGGGGACATATAGGGTTCAGGATCTTGTCCAAGGACATTTCAACATGCAGACTAGAGAAGCCTGGGTAGACGACCTGTTCTACCTTCTGAGCTGCACTGCCCACAGCTCAGCTTATATCCATGTCCAAGCCGTACTGCAGTCCTGATCAGTGGCGAATCCAGAGTCTGTTGAGGCCCTGGGCAAAAATTCACAGCGGGCCCCCCCAACCAGCGCTCATCACTATTATGTTCTAAATAATCTGACACCAACAAAAAAAACTGCACACTCAACTTGGTCACGTCATGGCCAGCAGAGCTGGATGTACTAGACTGCTCTGCAAGCTAAGTTAGCTAATGTTAAACGTCAAAGTAAACAAAAGAAATAGTGTGATGCTAGTGCAAGTTGCGTTATTCAAGTGTCTCTCCCCCACAGTTAAGGCGAGACTAGCAGCATTTAGTTATTTTGCATTATATTTAATCGTTACTATCGGCTCCACTCACCACTGTCTTGCTTTTATTCTCATCTTCCTTTTTTTTCTTCTTTCTTCTTTCATTCCCACAAGGATAACTGCTCTTCATTTTTGTTCAGTGGCTTTCATTGTTGTCATTAGGTTTCTTTAAAGAGAATCTTCCATGCCACTAGCAACAGGAGTGAGTGGAGTCAGGTGGGGCCTCTTTAGGGAGGTCAAGTTTCTCCTACTGTTACTGTAAACTTTGCACATTGCCACTGCTGTAGTTTAAAGTTTGTCAGCCCACTGGCCTGGGGCCACAAACAGTTCCCTGCCTTGCCTCTGTCATAGTAACTCGACAGCCCGTACTAGCAACAACTGCAGTGGGGTTGGGCAATTGGATGATTCCATCTGCTATCAATGATTGGCGTGTTTTTTTAAATTGTTTAATTTTGCTAATTTAGTGGTCTGCCTCCTTAAGAATTGAAACTGGTAAATAATTAACTTGTAGAATGTAACTGTTGAATAGCATCACAAGGTGACCCTTCCTTCCTTCTTATTGTGTTGAGACATAGTTGAGATTTGCATAGAGATGCTGATGGAGATTCTCATTATGTATGACTATTGAATGTAGCCCTGTGGAGAACTGGCACTGTATAGTCACGTCAAGTACTGCGGAAAAAAGCAACATTTTGGATGCCTCCATACCTTTGTCCAACAAGTTTCTGAGCTAACACACTATTACAAATCTTATGCTAGGTTAGCTGTTGATAGTTTTTCACTGACACCACCACATGTTAAATGTTTTGTCCCCTGATCATTTAATAACATATATTATCCTCACCCCTTTGCTCATTTACAGGCTGCAAGGCTGATTCATTAAGTCCTTTGGGTTGCAGGTTTTCTCCAATTTAGAACAACAATAAACCCAAATGGGTCAGTTTGTACTCATTTTTCACAATAAGCACATGTGTAAGTGTGCGAGCGCACAGAGGGTGTGGGTGGATGCACAAGTAATCACTGTTTGATGAACTGATGGTGGATGGTCAGAAAATTTTAACTAGCCAAATAACGCCAAACATTAAACTGTAGTACGGTTACACAGCTTTTATTAGAATAAGTATTCCACATGCGATTCCCGAAGCTTTAAAGCCAGAACTAGTCAGTTTATTCCATGACTGCTTTTGTACAATTAAAAAAATTGTGTTGTCAGCCAAAAGACGTGGACTCTATACAAAGAAACAACAATGCATACAAAGGAACGAGTAATTCTTCTGGAGCACAACTGAGTGCGGTCTGTGTTTGGAAGGCCTCTTCATGAGAGCCTTTTATCCCCGTTCCTCAAAGGACACAATAAAGCTGTCAGTCAGTGTGTCAGTCAGTCAGGACTCAGCCCCAGTCTGTAATGCTTTTGGACTGGGACAGTCTCCTGTGGTGGATGCTCCATATCTGACATGAGTGCTCTCACACAGCTGATGGAGCTGCGGTCTCTTGCGATATGGTGACTGTGAATGGGTGGCAGAGATGACCCTTCTTTCCAAGATGCTCAGCTTCAAATATGAGGCTCTGTTGCAGCAGGCATTTGCCTGGATGAGTGTGTGTGTGGGGGGGGGGGGGGCAAGTTGCTGACACCTGTCTCTCCTAGGATGAGCCCGCCTTTGTGACGTGAGAGCCTGGGTTGGCTGTCGGGACAGGCCCGAGACAGATATGACAGGGCCGCTGACAAGGGCCAGGCTGCACGCTGGGAGCAACACTGCAGTCCAACACAAACAAGGCTCCAGCTCTCTTTGCTGGGCCTGCAGTGAGAGGCAGCTGAGAAGCCTCAGTCTGTGTGCACTGAAGGCAGCGTTAGCTTCTCAGCACTGCTATGGACCTCCAAAGCACAAACAATGAACATCAAATGCAGCTTTAGCTGTGTTAGTGGCAAAGGATCCGTGCTTCTCTGAGACTTCAAACTCAGCAGACAAAGGAGCGCTCTCCTCTGTGCTGGATCTGTTCATTATGTCAGCCTCGCTTGGCACGCTTATGTATCTGAGCCCCATTCCAAAGCAGACGCCTCCTAATTGTTATCGGGTCTGTGTTGAGACAGTCTGAGCAGAGAGACGCTGATAAAAACTCCCCTGGAGCTGATGAGACTTCTCACAAACAGCTGCAGAACTCAACAAGCTCTGGAAGTTGAGGTACAGTGAAGGGTGGGGAGGTAGCAGCAGTGCAACTTGCCTTGCTCTCTGACCACAGTTAGAACGATATGACAAATCGGCCTAGTTTTCCTTTTAATTAATCATGCCTTGCTGACAGCTACCTGTGCCACACATCATCATTAGTCAGGAGGAGAGGAAGCCCTAGCCACATATAATAAGAGAGGAGGACACACCTCATTAACTAATTTTCCTCCATTTATTTTTTTACAGCAACAAAGCAATGATAGAAGGAATATTTACACCTGAATCCCCTTAACTGTAAGTCAGATGACTTATCTTGTTATACTGCATCAGGACAGAGTTAGCCAATATGATAACTTATACTATTAGATGACACCAATATGTACAGTGACTGTACAACATGTACAGTCAGTGACGTCACTCTGTACTATTTATTCCAGTGGTCTATGCCACAGTTGTCACTTGTTGCCTGACTGCCAGTCTGGGGACCAGTATATTAAATCAATGGAAAATTGACTGATTTGTATCAATAGTAACTGTTCTATATGATCTCCACAGTAATGAAATTATGACCTTGATTTACAAATTCCTTTAGATTAGCTTAAACAGGAAGCCACTGTTTGGTTATTTCAATCTTCTCAATTCATTTTGTAGAATAGGATTAGTACATAATACATAATGATAATGACCCAGTCCTGCTTCAAAATAACATTTTTGAAGCACTCCAGCATATCTTTTCTTCATATAATAAGCCATTATTACTTAGGTAATGCCAGAGATTTCTGATTCTGGCAACATCTCTAAAAAGAAATGGGGTGATAAACACAAGAACATGGGTTTTAGACAAACCTCTACATTGGCCACAATTATTCGAAAGACAGATGAGGCCCGCAGTTAAAATTTTTACCCAAGCTGTCCAATGCAAACATACATTACAGTTTACAGATTGGTTTCTTTGTTCCGCTTGACCAACTGTGCTCAAAGTAGTTGTGAGCCTGCAGGTTTCTTGTGCAGCAACTTATGTTAGGCCTGCAGGAGGCAAAGAAAATCTTAGTGGAACGATAAGCCTCGCACTACATAACCCCATGAGAAACATAATTTACATGTAGATGTGTGTAAATGGCAAAACAAGTCTTTTTTACATTGAAAAAAAGAAAGCCATCATTAATACTACTCTGTGTACGAGGAGTAGACTGCTGTGTGGCTGTTTGATCACAACCGTTTTGCAACCAAATAAAATGTCAATCAAATGTTGTATGAAAAAAAGATGCACGCTTTTTGAAACAATGGCTAGGTGTGATGTAGGTGTCGACTAAACCTTGATTTTTAGACATAAAGAGATGTGTTTTTAAAAGGGCACAACTGGCCAACCAGAAAAAAAAAAAAACATCCATAGACACCTGGTGCTTTGTGGGCAGCAAAGCAATGTCTAGGAGAGATGTTTGCCCAAGCTGTAATAAACTGAAATCATCTCTTGAAAAAACACTGAATCCATGTCACAGAATCTAAATGGCCTGTATGTGCAGCAATGTATTCAGTCTCTTTAATTATTTAGACTATCATCTGTTTGCCTCCTTTCAGACTGAAAGGATGAATTTAATTAAAGGGCAAAACACTGTCCACAGACCGCTCCACAGAAATGCACACGTGTGACAACAAAAGTCATTGTTCCAGTCTCTCACAGAGAACTGATGCTGCCTCTCAGCACTCGGGAAGCCTGCAGATGATTGACAGTTCCATCTTTATAGAGGCCATCCAACAAAAAGGCAGAAAGAGAGAGGCCATCCCCGCCCACTGAGCTGAAGGCGCTTGGAGACCAGTAGAGATAAAAAAATAAATAAAAGCAAAATCAACCGTCTTAAAGGCAAACGAGAAAAGCATGACACCTATCGGATTCTCTTTTATGTTCGGGAATACTGATCCTCGACAACTTCTAATTGGACTCATTGTTTATCACAGTCAATCCAAGGTTTACCTTCCATGCAGGCATTTTAACAGCCATCCATATGTTGTTTAATCCAAAGTGTTGGTCTTATTTTACCCATAAGGAGATAATTACCAGCTTCATAAGGCAATAAACAGCTTCTTACATCGAAGCTCTTGTATCCAGAGGTCCTGTACCCAGGATGTGGTAGGCACAAATAAACACACTGGAATCGTTTCCATTTGCAAGGAAAAGATATTTGAGGGGAGATAGACTGCATGCATGTAGAAAGAGGGTTGATGGATATCATCTACAACATGGAAAAAAAGCTGTTAGGGTAATAGCTTTCCTGAACTCACACAAATAAATGTTCCACAGCCTGTGCTGACATAGTTAAAAATGAAGAGAAATGTAGCAATGTAAAATTCTCTACAAGCTGTTAATATTTCATGAGTAGCCGTTCTGACACTGTCAGTGCCTACCTAATTTGTATGGCATGCAAGGAGAGGGGAAGGGAAAAGCTGGAGAAGGGAAGAAAAAAGGAGGGGAGGTGGATAGAAGTGGGAAGAAATAGAAGAAGATATAAGATAAAGGTGGAAAAGTGTCTCCAAAAAGATTTCAGTGTGCACCGAGCGGGCTGACAGTGAATTTTTTGGAAGTCAGCATGGTACAAAGAACATTTGAAATGGCCCATTTAACAGCACCGTACTCCACTCCCAGCCGATGCCACCATTTGCATACTTCATATCAGATGAAGATGGATGGTGAAAATCAGTGTCACTGAGATGAGCGTTTTATCAAGGTTACACTATCCTCCAAACTCCTAAAACCTCTTTATCTCATCTCTGTTGTCAGAATATTAACTTATCAACACAATCTCTTTACAGCAGAGGCAGGAACAGTGCGAATTTATCAGCTAGAAGAGCAATGACAGGGCGGCCAGTTGGCTGTTAAAACTATATCTAATGATTATTTTGATTATCAATTATTATCCTGATTATTATTTTTTTTTAAATTAGCTGATTAATCGTGCTGTTTATAAAATATCAGAAAATAGGTTTAAAGGTGTCATTGTGGCAATAACCGTGTAATATTAGTGCTGGAATAAATTAAAAAAATAAATCTGAAAATTATTTTTCACTGGTTGGATTTTTTTGCTGTTCCTTAAAAATGTTCAGTAGCATTTCCACAGGCTAGTGGGAATTGTGACCTGATAATCCCCACATATCAAGGGCAGGAGCACGGCTGTTAGCCGGCTAACTTCAGGATAACACTGTCATAATTAACTTTGTGGAAGCCAAACTACAACATTTATAGTATAGACTGATTGTGGATTGTGCCCATTTCTTGAATAAAGAAACGTCACATTAGACCATCTGAGTCTGTCAGTTAGCTTATATTAGCTTGTTTCATAGCATTTTCCAGGTATATGTCTTGTATCTTGTGGTATCAATCTTTTAGAGCTTTTAGAACAGTAGCAGACAGTAAATACAGTCTGATTACCTCAGTTATACAATTAAATGCTTGACATTGGTATTGGAATCACGTGAAGCACAGTCATGTTTCACATTCCTCTGGCAATGTTAATAATTAATGTTAGCATCACAGCTAACGGTATGATGGGGGCAACACAATAAACGTGGATGAAATCTACGATGAATTAGAAATCATTTATTTGGTAGATTTATTCAGAAAGTGTGTAAGAAGTGAAGGTGTCTGAATACTTTCTGAATCCACTTCAGTTTTAAACTATCAGCAGTAAATGTAACGATCAATTAAAATTTAATACATTTGTTACAGCGGTGTGATGGTCGTGTAGCCGTCACTGTGTGATAGTGTGATAAAATTAATGTGATTTAGCAAATTGGTTCTTTCTTTCTTTTATGTTGACTTCATGCAAAACTCAAATATTTGTCAGAATAGCCTAGAGAATTAGTGTATTTTTAATTTTAGAATTTTCTAAAAAGAAATTTCCATTTGTTCAGCGTATTAAAAACAAAATTAACATACAAGTAAGTTTTCAGAGCTCACTGGGTGCACAGTTTTAACAGAAGTGCTTACTGTCTCGCCTGGATGGAGCAGTGACCCCCTTGTAGAGTATTAATGGGCCCATTTCTCCTCCTCCAGACAATCCTGGCTCAAGCAATGTTCACATCACAACCTTTCCAGCTCTGCAATCCATGTTTAGTGAAACATCATTATACTTCTCTCTGTCAGCCTACAGAATCCTTCCCTTTGTGTGCATGATTAGCTGCTGGTTCCTCATTATAGAGGTGCAGATCCATTTCAAGCCTTTGTGACTCCCACCTTTACTTCAGTCCACTGGTCATAAAAATGTCATGGCAGCTATAGAGCACACAGGCTACAGTGAGATCTAACAGGAATAACATGCTCAGGACCAAATCCAACAGGGCAGACATGGCTGGTGGTCACACTTACCGACTTTAGAGGTCGGTAAGGAATCTCTGCATACGACTTTCTGCACGCTCACCCTTTCCAACCTCCTGACACCAGTCACAAAGTGACTTCAACCAAGAGCACATCCTCTGCTCACTTCCCTGGTGTGATGTTGCACCGCAGAGAGAAAATGACAGTCCATTTATAAAAACAGGAAGAGGAGCTAACTACAGTAAGCATGCGCTATTTCTGGAAGAGGATGTCTGCAAGTAACAAAGAGCTGTCAAAACCTAACAGGGCCCCAGTGAAATAAAATAAGCTGAAAAATATAATTAAAAAGCTATGTCAATGCAGAGAAACTCCAGGTTTTACATCTACGTCCCCACCTGCTGCGACCCCTGCTGATGCTGCAGACGATCACACTACACGGTTTAAGTTTCCCTCCACGTCGCTGGTGTCGGTGCTGGGAAGGCATCCAAAGCCACAATACATTTCTGCTATGGAACATTTGTTTTCTTTCAGGGGGGCGCAGGGCCCCAACATGCTCCTTCTACATTTTTCTGTCCTGCCACATTGCATGACAGTTTATTTTGGGAAGCGCAGGTTGGCACCTGAGACACAAAGCTGACAAAGCACTCTGTGTCACTTCAATGAGGCCAGTTGGTTCCATGACAATGCCTCTGGCCATGCAGTCCTACAAGATGGACAACACTGCGCTGAATATCTTGGCAAAGTAGGAAAAGAGGCATCAGCTGTTTGCACAATTTCATCTTCAGAGGGGAATAAAGCGACACGCGGACTCTAAATCTGAGACTGTTGCAGGAGGGATTCCACCTCCGATTACTGGACATTAATAAAATCTGAACTGCTGTGATGGACTGTTCACCCGCTGAGTGTGTTTCCTTGGCTTCCACCCAGTGCCTGCTGGGAATAGATCCAGCACAACCAGCTCCCTAAATAGGAACAAGTGGGTAAGACAATAGCTGGATAAATGAAAATCCGAACAGTTGTGAAAACAACGCACAGAACTATCAGATTATCTTTTAGTGTAAAAAACAAAGATTTGACTGAATGTAAAGTTTTCCACCTCCTCACTTGAGTGACAAACAGGGACAGATTGAGAAATTCTGAACCAATATCAGTGTTTGAAATAAAGGTTTAGCCGATATCCGACGCTGAGGTTTATTTTTTGTCTGTTTATTTTGATTTTGTTGTTATAAATTTAAAGAAACTTATTATAAAGAAATAACTGTTTCACAGGTGACCACTCATGGCTGATCTGGCTGATCAAATTAGCCTATGCCACATCGCCTTGATAATAACTGGGACTACTCTCATTTGGGTATTGATTTGCACTTGGATAACACCTCTGTGAAATAAAATTTAATGTGTAATAGGCTGTAACTGTATCCAACTGTATCCAATTTTCTCAGGATGCTAACCCTATAAAGTCAGTAATCTGTCAGTGTAGCATCTCCCATTTCCCCGTTTTCATGGCTGCCAATCAATCAGTTGGTTCTGATGTCTCCTCTCTTTTCTACATTACAGTAATTTTAGGAAAATTACCCTTGTTCGATGTTTATTAGCTCCAACTCTGATATGATGTGCATTTCTTGGAGTACACAAAGAAATAACACAGTAGAGAAGAAATCCCACAGCCAACTAGTGTTCTGAAGGTGTAATTGCAGAGTGGCACATCAGAGTTGGAAAAAAATTGGATTTGGCAAGTCAGACTTTTAAAAATCTAAATGGCAGTGGGTTCATCTCTAGTGACAACCACATATCACCAGTAGGCTGTTGTGTTTTGTAACTCTGGAAACAGACTTACTTGCATTATTGTATTTATTTATGACTTTTCCATCTATGGTGTTAAATCCAAAAATGTTTCTGTGTATGACCTGGAAGTACAATGTACAGCATCGTCACACCGAGACTTTTGTGTGGTGCAAACTGACTTCAGCTGGGTTAACATTAGTACCACGTATATATCCAGGTATCAGGAAATATGTCATGTCAGGATTTATTTTTAGAATAGAATCTTTTAAGTGCTTCATTTATTGCAATTCATTGATGATGGATACACCAGAAATATCCATAACACTTTCAGTTCACATAATAATTTTTTAGCAGTCTCTAATATTTAACGATGGCGGAGCATTACGTCATTTTCATTTCCAGATGCGGTCCTCCTCCTCACCTCCTCCCTTTGACTGAATTAATTCCTTGTCTATCCTCAAAACTTCCATTCTGACTGTGGAAGATCATTCTGCATGAATAAATACTAATATAAATCAAAGTCATAGGAATCATAAGAAGGACAACACTGAAATTTCCTTAACAAGTCACAACAGATGAGCCTCAATGAAGTCCTTCTTTTCCATAAGCATAGTGTAACCTCCATTTCTAGTACACTTACAGTTAGGATATAGATGCTGTTTAATTTGTTCATATTTCTTATTAATCGCCCCTGTGAGTGTGTTTTTATCAGAGCTGGTGGAATGACAAAGAGATGAGCAGCAGCAGTGGAATTGTGACCTGCATTAGCTCGGCCAATTATGAGCCTTCACGGGATACTTATTGTTGCTCTGTGGCTGATGGTGGAGCTGAAAGAAGAGTCAGCAGATCTGTGGATGCCACGAGTGGCAGTCACTGAAATCAAAAGAAAATTTACGATGCACACGATAAGCTGTATGGATGCTCAGAAAATGCACATGTGACACCTCGGAGTTCAGTTTACTGGCAGTGGGAAATCTAAAATGCTACTTTCCAGCAAATGAAGTGCTGTATAAATACACTACCTGAGACACACACACACACAGACATACACACTCCTGACTGAGCAGTGAATGAATATCCTGTTTCCCATAATGCAGTGGCGACTGAGTGCAGATAAGATTACCGACTGCTTCAAAAAGACACACACGCACAAGAGCCCGTGTGCACGCGCTCATACGCTTGTACTGTAAAGTGACAGAGCAACTGCTTTGCTGTGTTAAATATCAGATGCAAATGAAAAGAGAAAATCTATCATGACTCTAATGTGGCCTGATAGGAGGGGGCGCACTCTCCTCTGAGGAGCCGAGCGGTGTGAGGAGGGTGATGTATGGAGGAGCTGGATGAGAGGTGAAAAGCGTAGCGAGACGGACGGAGGGAGGGGTGGATTGCTGGGAGGGAAGAGAGGAGGTAAGGGAGGGGGGGCAGGCAGTCCTGCCAGACTCCTGAGAGCCCAGGGCAAAAGTGGAATAAATGTTGATTAGTGTTGATTTTGTCCAACGAGCACCCGGCAACTGACAGTGGGACTAAGCTGCAGCGAAAGGGAACCATTAATCTTGGTCTGGTTTAAGTAGTGTATATTAATTTGTGTCATTTCCACTACGTGGAGAGAGGCCTCTCTCTCCCTCTCTACTTCTTTCCTCCCTCCCTCCAGTGTTTGAAAGCTGTGGCAGCCGAGTCTCCTTCGTGGTGAACATACAGTGGAAGCCTGGAGGTGGCGTCTGCAAGTAGCAGCAGGGGAGAGTGGAGGAAATGAGATTCCAAACACTACATTATAGAAAATGAACTCCTGGGGGGTTGGTATGGCAACCACATTTCGAATGTGCCATTGCATGTTCAATTTAACGTGCATAACAAATTTGTAGACTTGATTAAATTCGTAACATATTAAGTAGGCCAGTATAAAAAAAGGCAGAGCAAACCTGCAGGGACTGAGATTGCAAAGAGAGCCTTGATCGAGGTAAATGGCAGAACAGTGATATTTAGGCGCAGGAGTCGACATTCAGGTAAAAGATTGAGGCCCGCGCTCTTTTACAAGTCTGCTTGGATCTTGCCTTCAGTCTGTAATCTCCACACTGGCAGAGCTGCTGGGAGCTAAATGTAATTTTTTCTACAAACTGCATTCCAGTAGCCTTCAGCAGAGAGGAAGAAAATCATTCATCAGTTCAGGAAATTCAAAAATATAAAAACGATGTAGAGCTGCTGCTTCCTTTTCACAAGGATGAGGAGAGAAATGTCTCCTGGAAAAAAAATAGATCACTTTCCTTGTATGTGTGATGTCAGTGTTAATTACCAAATCGCAGCACAGTAAGATTCCTATAATTAAGCTCCTTAATATGATTAACATGTATCAATTAGGCGACTGACAATTTGCATAATGTATAATGTAACCACATTGTTCTATACTGTAATGGTATTAACTCGCCATTTACAATGCTGTCACTCGCTGATGATTCTGTGATTACGATTCTGCACCAAATGCAGCGCAAAAAAAGTCCGCCTTATGTTGGTTAATCAAAACACATTTTCCCCAGTCGTCGACATCCTCAGAGCAGAATTAGACTTCAGCTCTTCCTCTCTCTCAGTGGATGATTAAGCAGAGCGATTGGGGAAACAGCTGTGGCGGCGAGCTTGGCATTTCTCTCCTCCTGGATGCTGCTGTATCAGCACGGGGGAGGAAGGATAAGAGGGAGACAAAGGCTGCACGTATCTGTGTCCACCGGGAGACGATCACGAGAGGGGAGGCACGGCCCCGTGACATCCACCTCGACATGTAATACAGTGCGCAGAAGGTAATGTTCACTGTTACTACCTGCTGCTTTGCACTCGCAGTGACGCCCAACAAGCCCTACAAATGCTTTACTGCTGCTCTAATGTGGCTTTATGATACATCAAGTCCAGGTGTACCCATTTGGTAAACTGAAAATAGAGCCTTCAGCTGTGCATTGCCACATTAACATCTATTAGACTACCTCATTCTTATTGAGAATTATTGTGATTTTTTTTTTACCACTTTCTAACATTTTACAGACCCAACCATCAATTGATCAGTCAAGAAAACATCTGGCATATTCATGAAAACAATTAATCAACAATTTAAATGCTGATTAGTCTGCCGATTGCTTCATTTAATGGATTGAATGGTGATCACAACTTTCCAGATTTTCCAAAGGTGAGTTGTTCAAATCTCTTTTTTGCCTAGAGCTGCAAAGATTGGGCAATTAATTGATTATAGTTAGTTGACAGAAAATGAATCTGTAACTGTTTTAAGTAAATGCTCGCTCATAAAAAGCCCAATAAATTGACAACTCTGTGTTGGGAGAATTTGCTCCTTTTCTTGATCTTAAATGACATTAAATTGAACACTTTGGTGATTTGGACAAAATAGCTGATCTGATGAAGTTGCATTTAGTCACACTGTCATTGTTTTTTTAATGACTGACAAACCCAGCTAATCAATGATAAAAGCTCATTTTAGTGGCAGAAAATGAAGATATTTCATTTATATTCACTGTTAAAATAAAATATAATGTATCCTCACACTGGAGATACTTGCATTGCTGCATTGCATTTATCACATATCAGTACTGGTGGTGATAGATCTTCTGTCAGTCATCTTATCAATTATTATATATTGACCAGTAGTTTCAGCACTGCACCAGCTGTGTCACATTTTAAAAGGTTACATCATACCTGATCACCTAGAAGGCTGCTTCAAAGCGTTTTTCCACTGACGTGCAGAGCTGAGCTGAGTTCAGCCTCTGTAATACAAATAGGCAGATGCCAAGCATCTGAATGGTCTGACAAGTCAATGTAGTGTAGGCTTCCACGCACCTTCCATAATCAGACCTCTGGCTCATTTCATCCTGTCAAACAGTGCTCGGCTGCCCTCTGTAAAACACCCTATTTTCACCCTTCAAAAAATAACATTACATCACTCGGCTAGTCATTTTTATAAATGGAGGATCCCCTAGGCTTGAAACCTTACACTACACAAACACGGGCCACGAGAAAGCTGGCCTTTTGTTGAGGTTGAGAGGAAAAAAATTAAACAGCGAGTCAGTGCAGCGCATTTACTGAGCAGCTCAGTCAAGAAGTGGTTTTGTTTGACACTGCCAGAGATTTACGATGTTGATGAAGTGTTTACAGAGGTCAAGGCAGCTCATTTTCCAAATCAGTTTGTCAAACCTTTGCTTATCTAAAGGGGCATTTTCATCAATTAAAGAAAAGTAAAGGAGAAGACAAAGACAAAACAATCCACCTTAAAATATCTGTGATAAAGATACATTACTAGGTATATAAATAGATTACTTAAAAGTTTTAAGTTTGCTAGCCTGTTAACTTAAAGAAATCAGTTAGTGAGAGGTTAAGGTTATATCGTCCAATAGCAGTGGAGTCAAACTGTTACAACATATTTTTGGAAAGTATCTGTGAGAAGCTACCAGAAGTCAGTGACACTGCTAGGATGAACATTAACACAGACAAACCGCACTGTTTTTACCTTTTGCTCCACATTTTAGATAAATACGGTCATATAATTAATATTCTTTATATATTTTATGCTTCGTGTCCTCTTAGGAAT
>VUQI01000681.1:0-18648 GCA_015106735.1 Paratilapia polleni | reverse complement strand
ATGGTAGGACTGCTTTGAGCAACCTTGTAGGGATGGGGTCCAATAGACACGTTGATGGTTTAGAGGAAACAATTATTGAAGTTAACTCAGAAAGATAAATCGGAGAGAAAGAGTCTAAATAAGAATCAGTATTTTTGAAAGTTGCAGTAGATAACAATACATCTGTGGGACGGCTGTGAATAATTTTTTCTCTAATGGTTAAAATTTTATTTCTGAAGAAATTAATGAAGTCATTACTAGTCAGAGTTAAAGGAATGTTTGGCTCAACAGAGCTCTGACTCTTTGTCAGCCTGGCTAAAGTGCTGGAAAGAAACCTGGGGTTGTTCTTGTTTTCCTCGACCAGTGAGGAATAGTAAGATGTCCTAGCTTTACGAAGGACTTTCTTATACAGCAACAAATTTTTTTTCCAGGCCAGACGAGCGCCTTCTAAATGAGTGCAACGCCATTTCTTCCATTTGTTCAGAAAGGAAACTGTCAGATTTATTCACCTGCCACTCAAAGGACCTGTAAAATTATGATTTTGTGAAAAGATATCAGCAGATAAAGGAAGAAACTTAAACACATAACAAAGCTTCATTTTATTTCATCTTACGATAGCCTTTCCCCTCATGACTGTTGTGAATTGCTGTACTTTTATGGAATATAAGGGGGAAAAGTTGTTGTTCATACAATACAGTGAGGTCCATAACCTTTTGGACACATTTGTTGTAATTTTGCCTCTGTACACCACCAGGGTGGATTTTAAATCAGTCAAGCTGTGATTGAAGTGCAGACTTTCGGCTTTCGTTCAAAGTTGATTGACAGGCAGTTTCATGGCCTGGTGTAGCCTGGTGTAGCCTGTTTTTTTATTTGTTTGTTTTTTACAGCAAATGAAGCTGATGAAATATCTGGAGTTGATTCCAAGTGTTGAATTTGTATTTGATAGCTGTTCACTGGAACTCTCAATGAGATTCAAAGAGATGTTGATGCAAGTGAAGAAGGCCATCATTAGTCTGAGAAACCAAAGTAAACCAGATAGACAGACAGATGGCAAAGACTTTAGAAGTGGGCAAATATGCGATCTGGTACATTCTTAAAAAGAAGGAATGCACTGGCCAGCTCAGCAACAACATCAAAAGGCCTGAAAGACCACAGAAGACAGCTAACAGACGACAGATGACAGAATTATTTTCATGGTTAATAACAATAACTTTACAACATCTAACCAAGTCAAGGACACTCTTGAGGTAGAAGTAGCAGGATGAATTATGAAGTGTACAGGGCTATACTCTCTGCTCAGATTCAGCCAAATGCTGCAAAACTGATCTGACAGCACTTCATAGTGCAAATGGAAAAAGACCCAAAGCATACTGCAAAAGCAACCGAAGAGTTCCTCAAGGCAAAGATATGGAATATTTTTCAATGGTCAAATCAGTCACCTCATCTCAACCCAAGAAAGCACGCTTTTCAGTTACTGGTGACAAAACTGAAGGCAGAGAGACCCACAAACAAGCAGCAACTGAAGGCGGCTGCTTAAAGAACAATCCTTACATCTAAAATTATGTTTGGTTGTCCAATGAATTTTGAGCCTCTGAAAATGGGAGACTAGGTATAAAAATGCCAGTAATTCCTAAACAGTTCATGCAATTCTTTTGTTAAACCCCTTTAAATAAAGCTTAAAGTCTGCACATCAATCATATCTTGATTGATGATTTAAAATTCATTGGTGGTGAACAGAAGCAAAAATCACAAAAATTGGGTCACTGTTGAAATACTTATGAACATAAATGTATGGGTATTTTTGCCAGTTGAAGTGGTTCAATAAGTCTTACTTGACTCCCAGGGTTTTTTGTTTTTTTTTTTACATTTTGTCACATGCCCTTCCTTTTCTTGCCAACAACACTGGCGTGACCATTTAGGAATGAGGAAGGTGTTATCTCACACAGTCAGCTTTGAGAAATGCCATATGTCTTCAGTTCTGGGTACCGATAACCAGAGATCCAATAGAGACAAGAATGTTCCTCAGAATTACACTTTTTTTCTTGGGAACAGCTTGCATCTGTGCAGAAAGTAAGTACGACTATTTCTTGTTGCAGGAATAGCTAGTTTAGCTGTTGCATCTGTTAACATAAATCTAAACAGACAGAAATGCAGGTTTATTTGGGAGTGCTTTTATGAATTTGTGAGTGTTGCATAATATTTTACTTAACTTTTGTTGTTGAATTTGATTGTTAAAATTTTCCTAGGAAGTATTAAACTTTGTTACATTTTTGGATCCTTCGACTCCAGCGATACTCAAGTCTGCCTGACAATGGATGGTGATGAAGTCTTCTACGCGAATTTTAAAAAAAGGTTTCTGGGTTGGGACAGCAAAATACCTACAAGTTTCCATGTTCCCTGCACTTACCCCCAGGCAATATATTCCAGAAATCAGAGCATAGATTTTGTTCACGATAATGGAAACAAGATGAGCCGGCTATGAAGAATAAAGGTAAATGATACCCAGTCAACATGTTGTTACCATTTAGCATAGTTTTTTTTTTTTCAAAACATATAAAGTTGAAATGAAGGATATTTAACCCACAGAGCCACCAGAAGTCATCATTTACCCCAGAGATGAAGTTATAAAAGAGGAAGAGAATACCCTCATCTACCTAATAAACCACTTCTTTCCCCCTTCTCTCAAAGTAAAGTGGACCAAGAATGATATAGAAGTTAAAGTGGAAGATCCTTTCATCAAATGTTTATCCAATCCGGATGGCACATTTTATGTTGTTTTCCCACCTGAACTTTGTCCCAGAAGAGGGTGACATCTACAGCTGCACTGTGGAGCATGAAGCCCTGAATGAGCCCCTGACCAGGTTTTGGGGTGAGGACAAAAAAGCTTCGTATTATGTTGAATCTTGAAATGTAGAAATTAACAAATGCTAAACTCGCTCTAAGTATTGGTTTTTAACTTAAATTATTTTCCTTTATCCTCTCCAGTGGTTGAAATAGATGAGCCTGGTAATGCTCCAGATGTATTGGATGGACTTGGCCTGAGTCTTGGACTTCTTGGAGCTGTTGCAGGAACCTGCTTTTTTGCAAAAGGACACCAATATAAAAACAATATCCATTTTGCACATCATGTTTTTTCACAGGGGGCAATCATAGCAGATTTTGCCTTGTGCGAGCGTGAGGAGGGTGAAGAAGTCTTTTGTGACCTTTAATCACCAGCTAAACCATCTCATCTTGGGTTGTATTGTGAAGTTCAGCTTTAGGTCAACACACCTGGCTAAATTCTTTGCTCACTAGTCTTGTTTCTCTTAAGGAATTTTTCAATGCTTAAACCTGATGCAATATGGCCAGTAACAGGAGAAAACATGTAAACATGATCCTGATGTTTTTTGCTGTATCTGTGGATGCTTCGCTACATCCAAACAGCGACAAAACTTAACAGATTTTGCGAAAAAGGCATACTTTGCTTATTTTGGTACGAAATTGGGCGACCAAGACAAGCCATGGGCACCTTACTCAGTTTGCCGGGCAGTGTCGAAAACCTCCAAGCATGGACTAAGGGAAAGAGAAAGAGCTTGGGTTTTGGTATTCCAGTGGTATGGAGGGAGCCACAGAATCACTTTGATGAGTGCTACTTCTGTTTAGTCAATATTTCTGGATACTTATAGGCATCATGAGAAGGATCTTATTCCATTCTTTGATATTGGATGATGACTTTGTCCATTTGGGTTGATGTTGAAGGTCTTTTGGCTGCAATGGGTTGTGATGCTGGTGAGTGGAGGCTACTCATTGACAGCTCAAAAGCCAGCCTAAAATGTGTCCTACTGCATAACGGCAATTACTTTGCATCCCTGCCAATTGGTCATTCTGTCCAGTTAAAAGAAACCTATGAAAATATGCAAACTGTGTTGGAGAAGCTGAAATACAACAAGCACAAATGGAGCAGAGTTTTTTAGGACAAAGTCTGTGACAGGTCAGATTAATGAGACTCATCAGTAATGAAAATAAAGTTTTGACAGGAGCTGAAGTCAGTTTTAGCTCTCTTCAGACATATAAAAAGTCATCAAAACTCACAAAACAAAATCATAGGCTTTAGGTTACCTGCTGCTCTTCATTTATATGACCCATGTTTGATCTGACGTGTATTGGTGGGAAAATGGAGCTATCAGATAGCACAAATAAACCTGCAAGTGGAGAGGAAATCTTAACTGGGAAATCGGGAGCAGATCAAAATGAATTGGTGAAAACATAAATAAGGAGATACTTTGATCAACACATCAGATGAAGATAGAGGTTGGATTAATGTTTGGGTCCAAGATTGTGGAGTTGGAATCTGACAATAAAGGCGATATGGAAGATTTGCTGGAGAGGCAGCTGAATGATATCTGTCACTGAGGACTATCACAAAAGTGAGCTGGTCAGCCTGCAGATAGGGAAAAATCATCTAGCAGCTCACCAGCTAGTGCTGGAGCTAGGTGAACAGCAAATGAGCTTTTAAAATGAAATGCTTACATGTAGCACCTTTTAATGTAAAGGTGACCTGTGTGTGAATGACAGTAATCTGTCACTTTAACAGATTGATAATGTTTTATATACTGTGTCTGAGAAGGGTTTCACTGTCTGTGTGTTTCGTTACTTCTTTTCCCATTTAATTATCCACATCTCGACTTTCTGTTTGTCTGTGAATGTTCATTTCTTTTCATCATTTCCGTGTGTCTGTTATAATTTTGTCTACCTCTGTGCCTTATTGTGTGTGTGTGTGTGTGTGTGTGTGTAGCCAATAAAGAGGAGGTGGTCCAGAAGGCTCGTCCAGTCTCCAGTGACGTAGGAAGCAGCAACCCAAACTTCTCTGACCTCATGGATGAGTTTATCCAGGAGAGACTGAGGGCCAAAGGAACTGCAGTCAGTAAAAAACACAGACTAATTTGAGATTACTGTTTCATAAGATAGAAGATATTAACGCCACTTTCTCCTTGGTACACAGGGCCGCCGTGGCAGCAGCCCGGGAAGCCTGGAGATTCCCAGGGACCTGCCAGAGCTCCTAGAGGCCGGTCATAGTCCTGGATCACGACCCTCAGATGATCTTCGGCCTGTTGACGATCCGGGGGTTCCCTCTGAGTGGACGTCACCTGCTAGTGCCAGCGGTTCTGATGTCATCAGCTCCGACAGCCAGTCAGACTCCTTTAATGCCTTTCAGTACTCCACCTGCAAATTTGATAGTAAGGAACAACATATCACAGATAAATAAGAGTTTGTTTATTCTATACTCCACATTATATATACTCCAAAATCGAGTTTCCTTTCTTTTTTAAGGTAAATTAAACGACAAAGGAGGACGTAGCGATCTCATCTTCTGCTTAACTTTTAAAAGCCTTCTTTGAACTTGTTAAAAAAAAAAAATCCGTCAGTTTATCAGGCTGCTGAAATTATTAAAAGGAAAACGAGCACAGTAACTATAACTACATGGCCCTGATGAATTTTTTCTCTTTTGTAGATTTTGCTTTTACTTCCGAGGCGTGTACAGGAGGAGTTGGATCTGCAGCAGCAGGAGGAGGAGGTGGTCGAGGCAGCTCACTGGATCAGGATAGCCTGGGTGGGGGCGTGGCCTGTGAAGAGCATGAGGTTGCCAGTTTGACAACACTTCACATCGACTCAGAAACGAGCAGTCTGAGCCACACTGTCACTGTTACAGGTAGAGACATAACAGACGCCAGCTAGATACATACAGCAGCACCTAAATATTGTGTATTTATACCATGTATGTAGTTATGTTAGGGATGTTCCTAGCAAGTAATTTCCCAGTTGATTAAATGGGGAAACAAAAACAACTAGTGTAAAATTCAGAAAACACCCCAAAATGAGTAAAAATTGTTCAGTCTAATAAATGAGGTTAAATTATGTGTTCAAATAATGGGTGTTTATTTAGGAGCCATTTGGAACAATTTATCACATTCTCAGTAACCATATTGTATTTTAAATGCTCCTGAAATGTGAGGCTCTTTGCTTTGGGCATGACGTTATTTACACGATGTCAGGTTAGGCGATTGTGGCTAGCGTTAGCAGTGCTAGCAGCAGCAGCAGCACCCTTCTTCCCTTGCGGGTCACTGAAAATGTAGTTATGCGGTGCTCTGGCCAAGTGGTTATGTGCCAGTTTACTTTAATCTAGAAAATGAATGGTTGTACATAGGCTGTGCAGCCTCTTAGATTCATCAGTTAACTGGTGTCAGCTATTTGTTTTAAATAGTTCTTTATAACACTAACATGCAGTAAGATAGGACTGGGCAATTAGTGGATTTTTAATCTCAATTCCAATTTTGTCTTCCAATGATTATTAAAATAAAATGATCAGGGTAAAATGATTACTTTTATCCATTATTTTTGCTACAAAGTGCTTGTTTTTCTTCCGTTATAAAAAAAAAAGCACACGCTTTTCCATCGCTATAACAATTTAAAATGATGTTAAAGGACACAAACAAAAGACACACTGTATAAGTCATAATAAAAAACAGATTCACAACCTCGCTGATTCCACCAGAAAATGTGCATCTCCTCCTCACTTTGCCTTATCAGGAGTTGTTCATATTTTCTGTTTTCTTTCCCTTGTGTGTGCCTTCATGTCCAGGTTCTGAGAGTGCATCGCCCATGCATTCACTTGGGGGCTCTCGCTCCCAAACTCCCTCCCCCGCCACTCTGACAGCAGAACACACTGATCACACACACTCCCATTCACACACACGCTTACAGCTGGACCAGAAGCTCCACAACTCTGTCCTGCAGACCCCCGATGACCTGGGTAATACTCAAACATTCACTTTCAAATAAATAGTGATTTTTGATACAAAGTGTAGTATATTAATTGTATGTGTTAACATATGAAATATTTTGTATAATATTTCATTCATGTCAAATTGATTATTAATTCCAGAAACAAGTGAGTTCCCCAGCGAGGACTGCAGCGTGATGGCAGGCGGTTCTCTGACTGGATGGCACGCAGATGTTGCCACAGTGATGTGGCGAAGGATGCTGGGTATCCTGGGAGATGTGAACAGCATCAAGGACCCAGAAATCCATGCTCAGGTCTTTGACTACCTGTGTGAACTGTGGCAAAACCTGGCCAAGGTGAGAACTGATACAGACAGCTAATCCACAACTACTGAGTGACTGAACACCTTCTCCAGTGACAGACTTTTCTGTTTTCAGATCAGGGATAATTTGGGCATTTCTCTGGATAACCAGTCATCTCCCCCGCCCCCTGTTCTGATCCCACCCCTGAGAATCCTCACCCCCTGGCTCTTCAAGGTAGGTGTGATAGAGAGGTAACAATACAGTTTACTGTTTGTGTGTTTCAGTATTAGTTAAATAATTCCATATTAATCTTACTAAGAAATTTATTGATAAATTTCCTGTGGAAATGGTTACAGATATGTATTCTTTTGTGTCATTTGTTTGAACACGTGTATGTGTGTTTCTTTTCTTAAGGCCACCATGCTGACAGAGCGTTACAAGCAGGGGAAGCTTCATGCCTACAAGCTGATCTGTAGGATCATGAAAAGACGGCAAGATGTTTCACCAAACACAGACTATCTCACACACTTCTATAACATCATGCACCAAGGTCTGCTGCACCAAGACCAGGTAGAGGGTGGTCTCAAATTTACATTTAAACATAATACATGAACAACAGAAGTTTGTTCAGTGCTTTCCTTTTTTTGGGGGGGGGGTTGAAATGTGTATTTCTTAATCTTGCAAATGCTAATAAAAAAAATTATCTCAAAAAATCACACTAGGCAATCCATACAGTGATCGGACATTTTGACCCCCAAAATCCGATTTGTTTCACAAGTGTGCTCACTGCATACCAGGCCCTGGCGCAGTTTAGCTGAATTTGAGCATTTTACAAATGTAGTGTGATAGCTAACCCTGCCCAAGCACAGAACTCCAACACTTCCTCAACAACAGCTGCCTCTGTGAAAATCTTTATAAGTAATGGACTAATCTATAAGGCATGTGAAGCGCCCCACTGAAGCCACAAAATGCATAAAGTCTTGAACCTCTGCAAGAGAGAGCGAGCCATACACAGAGGAGTTGAGATGCTGCTTAGACAAACTGAAGCAAACTCAGACCCAGATCTTTAAGCACAGAGTAAGTGCAGGACAGCAGAGAATAGCGGAGGAGAGGCAGTCAGTGCCTACTGTGAATACACCCTTTAAAGTACAGAGGAAATAAATGTTAAAAAAAAAATATATATATATATATATTCCTTTTACAGGACATTGTGAACACCATCATCAAGCACTGTAGTCCCAGGTTCTTCAGTATCGGTCTTCCCGGAGCCACCATGCTGATCCTGGATTTCATCATTGCAGCTTCTAGAGTCACTGCCTGCTCATCACTCAATGTAAGAAACAAGCTCATTTGCAGTGTTGTTTTCCAGTATGACACTAGCTGACGCTTTCATTCTTATCCTTCTAACAAGTTTTCTTTTTGCCCCCCCACCTCTCCTTTGAAGGCTCCCAGAGTGGAGGCGCAGATTCTACTTGGATCTCTGGTGTGTTTTCCCAACTTGTACGGGGAGCTTCCTGCTCTCCACCCCACCACAGCTGACGTGGTACTTACAAAGTTCCCTGATGTCAAGGTACGTGGAAGCACTATTGGCTTTGATTTGGATAAATGTGGATAAGTTTCAATTTGCACACTGTGTAGACTCCTGGATAATTTGAGATAATAAGGAAAGCAAATTTGATAATGTAGCAAAAATAATGATTAATAAAAATAATATAATGTACTGAATTGTAGTTTATGGAATATTTTCAGTAGCACTGCATTCAGTTGTAGTCAAGCTATCAGGCTCCATTCTACTTTTAGAAAGTCTAGGAACCACAAGTAAGCCTGCAGTCTGAGAGCGAAGTGCTCTCTTGGGATAATATGATCCTCTGAGGTCTTTATGATATGATGGGGCCTGATCATTCAGGACTTTATATGTGAGGAGAAGGATTTTATTTTGAGTTTAACAGGAAGCCAAGCTAACATGGGAGAAATATGATCTCTCTTTCTAGTCCCTGTTAGTACTTTCGTTGCAGTTTTTGGGATCAACTGAAGGCTTTTCAGGGAGCTCTTAGAGCAGCCTGATAACAAGGAATTACAATAGTCCATTCTAGAAGTTACAAATGCGCAGGTTATTTCTAATTTTGAATCTTGCAGCATCCATTCTGTGAATGGTCTGCAGTGTAGCCACAGTGGATAAACTGGTCATCATACCTCACATGTGCTTCTTTGTGAGAGTATTATAATAAACCACAGTAAAATATGGAGAAATGACAAATAATAAATATGATAAAAGTGAAATACACAGGTCTGTAACTGGCAGACTGCTCTCAAAATGAAAACATGTCAGTGTTGGTTTTAAAAGCTCTCACATCACAAATCTCAAAAAACTTTATCTACTTTGTTTGTAATCCAGGTCAGTCCAAAAGTCTGCTGCCCATAGCTGATCTCAGAGGCAAACTAATAGGTTAATGTCTCATCAGCCATTCTTGTATGAGCTCAGGGCGATGGGAGTGATGTTGTTATTGTTGTTGGTGCCATGTAAACAGTTAATGCCATGCGTGGCAGCGCCTCAGGCTCACTCACTGGTTTCTTACGAGGCAGAAACTTGTTTTGAATCTCTAAGCGGTCATTAACACTGACCAGAGGGACAAGACAAGTGAGTGTGTGAACGTGTCTGAGGTGTGTGTGGATGTGTTCAAACTGTGACTATGTGCCCATATTTAGTTCAGGATACATTCTATGATATGTATTAACACCTCACAATATAACTCCTTGAATTAGTTTTCTCTTTGTCTGACTGTTTAAAGGGGACCTATTAAGCTTGTGCTTATTTTCTGACGTATAAATACTGTTACAATAGTGGATGCTCGTATTAAATACGGCCAAAGTTTCGAATATTGAGGTCAACACAAAGAAAGTTGTCTTAAAGCGAGGGAAAGAAAGCTAAAATTGCTTGCTTAAGACAGAGGATGAACTGAGGGGCTGCACCAAGACACAGTATAAGATAAGAGATTATTTTGAACTGTGAATCATGCAAAGCTACTCCAGTAGGTCCACTTTAAGGATTTAAGGATTCAGTCTCTTCATTATTCTCAATTATGGCAAAAACCATAATGTCAATACTTGATATAATGCTGCATCCATAAACACAAATTTTTGAATTGTGGTAGTGAAATTAACATTATATATGCTTTGTTTTTTAGGAGCACATTATCAAAACCATCCTGACCTCTGCCAGGGATGAACCCTCTGCTCCTGCTAGGTAAAGTGTGTGTGTGTGGGTGTGTATGAGAATCCTTGGAAAAAAAATGCTATCTTAGTGAAACCTGAAAGTCTTTACAGGGGAGTTTGTGTAATTTTATGGTAATTTTAGATGCCATTGTTTTATGGTACTGTGTTGGGTACCATCATTTTAAAAGGTGTATTTGAATAGATTTGACTTCTTAATTTTTATTTTTATCTTATTTTATTTATTGTGTTTTAATGTTGTGTATTATGCTCTATTTTACTCGAATGTAGTTGGTCTGTATATTTTAATGTGCAGCACTTTGGTCAACTCTGTTGTTTTAAATGTGCTATATATAAAAATTTGACCTTTACAACACAAAGGAATTTTATTTTTTAAAAACTACACATTGCCTATAAATTTGTACAGAGTTGCACACATGACCCAGGTCACCTAAAGTTTTCATTTGTAAATAAATTCCTCCTGCACGTGACCACACCTGTTTGTGCTCACTGTTCGCCAGTATTTGTTTTTCTTTTTCTTTATTTTATGCTGGTTCCTGACTGTGATACAGTATTAGTATTAATATACGCCAGTAAACAACATGTATATAGAAATTTATGCACAGTATCTATATACTCATAACTGTTTGCTCATACTGTACTTTTTTGTCAGGTGTGTGGCTCTGTGCAGTCTGGGGATCTGGCTATGTGAGGAGCTGGCGCACGGGACTCAACATCCACAGATTAAAGATGCTCTCAATGTCATCTGTGTTACCCTGAAGGTCAGTCACACCTCAGTACTGCTACTGCAGTTATGTTCTGACCAGGTTTTTAAATTTGATCTACTGAGCTTCCAAAAGCAACCTGAATTTGATCTTTGAGCTGTGACTCATTAAGGCTGAAATGTCTAAGCAGCTGGATAACATTATCAGTTGTGTGCTGTATTTGTCTGTTCTCACACTTTGTCCCTACTGACCACGGGTCTCTCAGTCTCTGACTGTGATCCAGTGAAATAAGACCAAAGCAGTGACTCTGAATCAAAGGGGCTGCTGACTGGCTGTATGTTACACTGATCTGCACAACACAGTAGTGCCTAAACATCTGCTCCTCTTTAGCCTGAAAGTTTATCATACTTTTTCCATAAAGCAAGGCATGGTGTGAACCCATTACAAGATAAACAAGTTTAATTTACTGTGTAAAAGTTTAACAACTTTCAACATATCTCACAATCTTTGCATATTTAAATGGGATTTCATATTTGAGAGAATGCACAACATGTACCTTTGCTCTTCATTCTTTTTTTCAGACATAGCGCCAGTGTGGTAAGATTTTCAAATGATCCCATCAGTACAGGAGATTTGAATGTGAATCCTACTTAATATTTTGTGAACCCTGGAAATGATTTGCTGCAGCCAGATTACTAATCGAAACTATAGAACTATTGTCTTTGTTGATACATTCTTCTTGTTGTTGTAGTTTCTTCAGCACCAAGTGTGAACATAGCCTTTAATAGGAAGTCCAGAGAGAAGACGTGATGAATACTGTCAAAAAATTTTAAAAAAAGCAAGAATTGAATTTTTAAAATTATAATACGGCTGAGGTCATAAATGAATGGGCATTTGAAGGTTAACGCGTTGCTTACTAGGGCTGCAGCTATCGATTATTTTAGTAATCGCGTATTCTATCGATTATTCCATTGATTAATCGAGTAATCAGATAAGAAATACTTTTGTCTTACTAATGAGCAATAATAAATGTTCAAAAGAGAAAAAAACACAAGTCTTTAAAAACAGACTGCTCATTGGTTTCCATTTTAGAAATTGCAATGTTTTTAATAGTTTAACTGCATACAATATCTGTCAAAAAAACAAAAAACTTTCATTGTATTTATGTACTTTATTAAAATCATTTTAGGGAAAACATTTTCTTAAATGCACAAATAAATAATCACAAATACAGTAATGTCAAATAAAATAAGGTATACATACAACCTAAACTAAGGCATAAAATAAAATAGCCTTTACTCTGTCTTCCTGGAAGGCTTTCTTACATTAGTACGAGGCAGAAAAAGAGTTCTGGATGAGGTAGATTTGGTGTGTGTTCATGTGTTTTTGTGCGTGTGTGTGTCTGCATGTTGAAGGGCATTGTCACACCTATAGTTCGTTTAATCTGGTCCTAAACACGGCAGGTGTGAAAACACAGTGTGCTAGTGAATGAGTAAGTGTGTCTGTAAGCCTTTAAAGGAGCATGTGGCAGCTGCAATGAAGATAAACAGACATGTCAACATTCTCAGAACTGCCCTGTGCTTTGATGCAATGTTTCCTGCTGCAGAAAACAGATGATCTGATGCTGTAGATGTTAATAATTTATGTTAATTATAATTCAGTGCCCAACCTAATAGCCCCAGGTCAGTGGCTCAGAGTTTTACAGGCCCATGTATATTTTTTACTGCCCTTTTAATGCAATTTAATTAATATAGTAATTTATTTATATTTTATATTAATCTAAATCTACAAAATAACGTTACTAAAGCCTTGAAATTAATATGGTCTAGCACACCCCTTGCCCCCCTTTAGACTCATCCCTGTTTGCTGATCGAAAGTAGACGGCTGCCGTCAACAAGCTGCCTAATTTAAAACATTGTGCCAGACTAAGTTAATAGTTCATCTGGATACATCTGCTTTCGTTTTAACTTCTGTAGCTTTGCTGTAGATTTTTCACTGTGTTAAACAAACGGCGGTGGATGGCAGCAGCTAAAAAGCTTACTTTTCTTCACATTGGAGCTTGTTGAACAGGTGGTTTGATTAAGGACTCCGGTCAGCTTTTTCCCAGTAAAGGTTTAAATGGCACTTACAGTAACAAGCGCTACTGTTTTGGACGCCAGAAAAACGTTTTCTTCTCTATCTCGGTAATGGCTCCGTCGCTTTGCTCTTCACCGTGTGCGTGTAGACAGACTCCGGCTCCATGTTAAACTACTTACATGGTGATAACTGAGTCCAACAGAGTCATGGATTAAACGAAGCATTGAAGGAAAAAAATTGCATTGAGGATTTTTTTTATAAACGAGTTATTTGAGTTACTCGATGAATCGTTGCAGCCCTATTGCTTACTTCCTACGCCTTTTACACAACTTCATACTCATTTAATGTGTTCTGAAAACACCTCTGATTAGCCTTAAGACCCCTGTCATGGGCTACATTTTTACTTAAGAACTGGAAACAGATGGTGCAAAAGTCTAGTTCCCTCTCTGGCTATTTGAATTAAAATATGCTAAAAGGTTATTAAAGATTGTTGTCCAATGATGCCAAAAACACGCTGCCTACCACAGCTTTAAATTCAGTCACTGGTTATTTAAGCACACCAAAGTACAGAGTTAATGCTGGAGGATTAGTTGGAGGGTGTGTTTAACATGGTGTCCTGCAAGCAGCCAAAGTATGATGGAAAACACTGTTGGAGATGATTGTTAGTGTTGGTGAAATTGCCACAGTGGGCATAGTGTGTTTCAGACTGGGAGGCCTGTGGATCAGAATAATACTTCCCAACATTCACTGTCTCATCTAAAGCCAAACACACACACACACACACACACACACACACCTTTTCCACCTTGGAATCCCTTGCTCGTGTATCGGCAGCCAATGGCCGAACACACACACACTTGCATTCACTCACTCCTGGGAGCAAACCCTGGACTGTCAATATGTTTGGTCCTCCTTCAGATAGGAGACTAATCCAGGGGGAATGCTGCAAGCTGTGTCTCTCTTTCTCACACACACCATCACATATGTACACACATCTTGTCCACTTTTGAATCTCTTGCCTTCATACCAGCAGCCAGTAGCTCCAGCCATTGGCTTTGTGACATGCACACACAGTAATACACACAAATACACAAAGCTCAAGGGATTTTCATATTTCCATGCACTTCCTCCTCCTTCCCTTTCATCTATAAGCATTTTTTTTGTCTTGTAGTTGATGATCCTCATTACAGCCTGACTAATCTGTAAATTCTCTGTCTTCTTACTTATTGTGCTGTAAACATTGCATACACATTAAATGAGTATCATAAATACTAGAATGTATATATCCAACCTGTTTCATAGCTTGGAACCAGAAGCCAGGTTTGACTATATTTTACATTAAAAGCAACTGAGAAGAGTCACCTCTGTGGGATTTCAGCCCTGATAACTGACCTGTTTGTTGTGACTGATACTGATATGATACCTGACAATATTAATTTTAGCAATACCAAAATGTGAAGGGGAAAATGTGTATTTTTAGAATGAGAGCAGCATTTAGAGAGAATAAATAATACATGATTTATTATAAATTTACTTGGAAACGTTTATTCAGGTTAATGGATATTTACACTAATAATTTACTGTCCGCACATCATTTTTGACAGTTGTATTTTGGGCTGTGAATGCCATGAGATAGACTGTGGACTAATTTAAGCCAAAGTTATTAAAGCCACAGTTTAGAAGAAAATGCAAGCCGCTTTCATCATCGGTCCTGTGGCACCATTCATTCTCTTTGCTGGACATTTACTCCTGCTAGGGAGAAGGAGCAAAATAATTTGGCCCAAAATACAGTTTTTTATTAATATAACAACCTCAGTATGGCTGTGTGAAGTATAAAACATGCCAATGTCATGGGTGAAGGCATGGTGAGATGTTTGATTGGTTGGTTGTTTGAAGGAATGTATGAATTTATCCCAAAATTGTGAATTAACATCAATATTTTGTCTCTCTCGTTTCCCAGTACCCTAATAAGAGTGTAGCACTGGTGGCATCAGACATCCTTCACCTCCTGATCAGTTACGTTGATCATCTTCAGAAATTCCCCCCTGACACTCCAAAGAAGATCGTAGAGGTGAGACATAAAATACTGAGTGCAATATTAGTATTTCTGAACGCTGGTTAGGACCACCACTGCTTTGCCTTGACATCCTAATTATTGAAATCATACTGTGTTAAAGCCAAGGCCTCAGAAAGACTGGTAGATATTTAAAGTCTGGACATTCTTTCCTAAAGGTTTTAAAAGCTGTTGCTGCTTCCTGATGTCACATTTGTTCAGAAGGATTCATTCTCATAGCTCTCATTTTAATCTGGCTATTTTCCTTGTCTTTAGATTTTGATTGCCACCATTACATACTTGCTACCTACTACTGAGTCCTCTCCTCATGAACTGGATAAAAGGGTAAGTCACTTACATACACATGAAAACCCTCTTTTTTTTATATAGAAAAAACTTTACTTGTGTGTATTGCAGCTGGTAGTTTCCCTCCTGTTGTGTCTGTTGGACTGGGTGATGGCGCTGCCTCCAAAGACTCTTCTTCAGCCTGTGCAAACACGAAGCCCTCCAGAGAGGGACCAGCCAACTAAGACCCTCCTTAGCTGTATTTATAAGGTACATCCTTTTATTTATATTCTTCTGTATATCAGTATCTTGCCAATTTGGCTCAACTTGAATTGTAAATGAGACACAAAGGAATCCACTCATCCCCTTTCTCTTTTAAAAACGTATCTAGGTATTACATGGTTGTGTGTATGGGGCACAGTCTTTCAGCAATCCCAAGTATTTCCCGCTGCAGCTGTCAGATCTGTTGAGTCCAGACTACGACCCATTCCTGCCTTTAGAGAGCCTCCGAGAACCAGAACCACTGCACAGTCCAGACTCTGAACGCTCCAGCAAATTGCAGCCAGTCGCTGAAGGTAATTTATCAAACACTGGAGACACACTGCTCAACGGTTAGCACCTATTACATCCCTATATTTGGTCCATCAGTTTTCTTCCCATGCAAAGTGGTGCATTTATCCAGATGCACATAAACACACAAAATCTTTACAATATGACCCCAAGTTGTCCTCTTTGTATGTGTGCGCACCTGTCTCCATCTGTGTCAGAGTGTATATTATCCCCTGCTGTGGTCCACCAGGACTCTGTGACTAGTTTAATGACTGGAGCAGCTCAATAGTCCATGCTTCTCTTCTCTTTTCTAACCACTAATCTTCACTTACACATTTCCTTTTTTATTCTTTTAATATCCTAAGACTATTCTCAGCTAATATTCCTCTCACTTCGATTACATTCTGCAAGATTCATTTATCGTTCATTTTTTTCTTTTCCTTCCTTACACCTTGTCTGGCTCTTTTCGAGCCCCCTCTGAGGTTCAAGGAGTCATTGAGAATGTCTGGTCAATACATATCTGCGCTGTGCGCACAGCTTGTCAATAAGGAGTTGTCGTAAAGCGCGTGTGTGTCACAGTGGGTGTGTAATGATGTTGATTAACCAGGATCTGCTGGCAGCACAATGTGTGATGGCATTGGCTTCTTCTCACCATGGTGCAAACTATGTACGAGCTGAAAGTGTGCTTGTACCTTCTCCTACTTTCTGCAGCGATTCCTTAAGTTAACTTGTAAACTAAAAAACAATCATTAAGAACAGAAGAGTATCACTCAAACCTTTTCACACACTGTGGAACTGCAGGTTTAATACTTTTGTTGTATGTTTTATCAGTCAATGCTACTCACCTGTCTGCCGTAACACTCCAGCCAAAATCAGCCCTACAGAAGGCTGCAATGCAGAATATTTCCTTTGCTAAACGTTTGCTAAAAGAAAATGGGAGAAAATTAGTTTAATGTGTGATGACTGAATAAAAATAATCAGAGTGTAAATGGTACTTATAAAGTCCACAGTCTGTGTACCAAATAGAGACTGAACAGGCTCAGGCAAAGGCAATGCCCTCCACAAAGAAAAACAGAAACACAATTATTCACACTCCTTACCCTCAATAAAATGCAGAGTATTCTTTTAAAAACCAAAGTTAAATTTACATTTTTATATTTATATCAGCACTATTCTATAATTTAACCCCAACAACAGAAATACGTCTTTAAGCTTTTTGTACAGTATAATTTCAAATACCTTATACCTCTCAAATCACATTTGCATTTTCCTGTATCTTGTACACAGTCTGGGAGGGACTTTGCTTTTCCTTTCAACTTTAGTGTAAGAGCAATGAATTATAAGCATACATATATTATATGCATGGCCTTACATTTAATAGAATTTCTAATTACTTAACCTTTTTCCTTAAATTATAGTCAGTGTGTTCTTTCCATGTTATTCCATAAACAATCACAACATCTGCTGCTGCTGCATAAACTCCTTCAATTTTCACATCACTTGTCCCATTCAGTTTCTCTTTGATTTCCAAAAACCGTAAAATTAGTTCTATTTCGTATGTGCCGTGCCCTCTATTGTGCTTCACTATTGGTTACTCCCCTGAGGTTCTACCTCGGTGTCCTGAGAGAGATCAGTGCACTCATCACCGAATCAGGAGATGGGGCCCGCACACTATGAAACTCCAGCACCACGCTGCTCATCTCCTTTTACCAGTTAGCCTTGAATGGATCACACTAAGTTCTTACCACCCTTCGGTGTCACAGAAACTGACAGTGATGTTTGACTGCGATGACTATAGCGGCAAGAGGTCCTGCAGCTCCTGCTATGCAGCATTCCTTTAAATTTTTTATCATCTGCAAAAATGACAAATTGTGCCACAGCTAACCTTTCTAAATCCTGACACAGTCTCATTATTTTTATTTTTTATTATAGGTGATAGCTTTTATACCTGCTACCTTAAGTATATTTATTTTAACTATATCTTTCTAACATCTTAATCAAATTTATTTCATCAGTCATTTGTGTTCTCTCTACAGTTCGTAGTCGTATTCAGCAGGGCCTGGTTTCCATCGCAGCCAGAACAGTCATTACCCACCTGGTCAACCATCTGGGACATTATCCCATGTCTGGAGGCCCCGCTACTCTGTCCAGTCAGGTACTGTTACTTACTGTGAATTTGGGGGTTAACTCTGGCATCAAAATGATGCAAGTGGTGATGATTACTAAGATATACTAAGGGGAGTAGCTCTAATGTAGTAATTATAATGTAATATTTTGCAGGTGTGTGAAAACCAGGACAATCCATTCTGTGAGAGTGCAGATCTTGGACCAGAACTTTTCCATTCACCAAACCTGCAGTTCCTGGTTCTGAACGGATCCACACTGCTCTCGGTGCTTCAGGTAACCTCAAGTGAATACAGTTCTTTTGATAAATGTTCTCTAGTTTTACATTGTCTTCAAAGCATATATGTTAAGGGTACACATACAATAATACATTACATACATAATTGCTTTTACACCCAGGATCCAAACGTTTGTAGATTTTTAGAACACCTAAAATGGAGACATTTGGAAATGCTGATGATTAAATGTAACAAGAATCTGAAAATGCTAATATTTACACATTAATGGGGAAACAACCTTAAAAAGTCACTTTGATTGGTGATCATTCCTTTTTTTTTTTTTTTTTTTTTAACCTTTCCTTTCTGC
>VUQI01000680.1:0-18024 GCA_015106735.1 Paratilapia polleni | reverse complement strand
GGGGTTGGGGGGGGGGGGCATTTTAGCGAAAGTATTTGTTTCAGCTGCTATTTTCAGTTTGGCCCCTCTCCTTCATTGCCTAGCCAACCTTGGATATCAAGATCACGGTGACACCCCCACCCACCTGCCCTTAGAGTAAATGAAGGTGAGAAAGAAAAGGAAGGAGGCAGAGAGGGAGGGAGAAGCATCAGCTATTATGGTAAGTCAGGGTGCTCTTCCTGCACCCTCCCCGTTTTGAAGGTGCTTTCTGGGGCAGGGGCCAGCTTCTGCGAGGCAGCGGGGATTTACTCTTGTTGACATATTTAATAAAAAAGACACAGAGAGGGGACAGGGAGGGAGAGAGGCAGCAAAGGGGATTTGGCGTGTGTCCTTTCTGCACCATGAAGGACTACGAGATGTTCAGTGCTTTGTTTACTCGCTACAACAGAGCTGTATAGACCCCCTCTCCAGTTTTTCCTCCTGACATCCATTTCCTTTACCCTCTACAATACTTCTTCAACCTCCCTCCATCCCTCTGTCTGGTGTGCAGGGCATTGACCAGACAGCGGAAGGAGCTGCTGTATCCACTGACTCCTGTGCTAGCACGTCTTGGTCTGCTTTGATTTTTTTTTTCTCTGTTACCTGAACCAGTGGCACCTTGGTCTTTCCTCTAAGTGCATAGGATGGATGTTCAGGAGGCTGACATAAGGGCAGGGCTAACTAACGGACTGACTTAGCAGATGACTGCTTGGCTGCTTGGCTGGCTGGCCACTCTGAGCTCAGGTTTCACTTTTCGTCAGGAGAGAAAGAAAGAGGGAAAGAAAGTGACCATGGCTGTGGAAGAGGGTGCTGTCTTCCTAACCCAAGTGAGTAGTGCTAGAATTTCTTCTGACATTTCTAATTGCATTTTTAAGATTAGGTTTATGTGATTTTGAAAAAAAATTCATAAGGATATTGACTCTCTCAGAGGTTGATGTAAATTTAGTGGTGCAGCAAACCACTAGAATGGTGCTGGTCCTGTGTCATTCATTTGAACTAGGTTGTAGCTGTGTATGAACATGGAAAGACAGCTGATCTTCTGTAGTCAGATGATTAGTGCTGCAAGCATGTGTTTACGCGAGTGTTTGCTCCTGCATGTTTGTTGACTGGACTGATATGTGTCCGTGCAGTAGTACATCCAAATTGTACTATGTGCTTTCATGTTGTTTATATTAGCAAGTTGGAATTTTATTTCTTTAAAGGAGTTAGTTTTCACATTTAGTTTCAGTTATTTTCACATTTTATTTAAGGACATTTAAGGTAGCCTAACATAAAGATAGGAAACAGTTATCCTGGCCCCGACCTGAAAATTAACTTCTTTAAGATGCAACAAGGCTAGTTTGCACCTTTTGTAGTTCATTGCCAGTATCTTAAGCTCTTAATACACTGAAGCATGTACACTAACTTTGTGTTTTATTAGAGAAAATGAATTATCTGACATAGGAAGTACTGAAATGAAGCACAATTCAACTGAAGGTTTTGTTGAGAATTTTCTCAGTAAAGCTGTTTCATTGATGGACGCTTTGAATGAATCAATCTTTTCCAAAGTGATTTACTTACTTGCTCATTCATTCTTTTGTTTTCTAAGTCACACAGTGTCTCACTATGACTTTGCCTAGCGGGCTTTAGAAAGTGGCACACTGAACCACTTGTCTCCTCAGTATTTACAGCCATGTGGTGATGCACAGTAACACATCTTTTACATTACATTTTACATCTAAAATCTGAGAAGACTCAACAATGTAACTTCTCTTCATATAGATTACCATTTGTTGCTTTGCCAGGAACATGCTTTGCATCCATATCTCCAAAAGGTTTAATTAAGATTTTCTGGTATGAACTTGTTGACAGTGGAATGGGGGATTAATTTATGAATAGCTTTTCTATATTTAGTATTGAGAAAACAGAGAAATCGAGTTTCTGTGAGGAACTAAGCAGGGCAAGGGATTTGGGAAGTTTGACTGTTTAGAGATGAGAGGAGTGGATGTGGTGGTAGCTGGGATGAGGTTCTTTGGCACCCATGGATGTTGTGGCCTGTTACTCGATGCCCCTGGCTTTGTGCTTGTAGAGCTGTGGAGCTCTGTGAGTTTTGTGCTGTCAGGAGAGAGGGGGATAAAATCAAACAATACAGCTGCTGCTGGTCTGGCTCTCCTCCTCTAAGCTCCCTCAGTTCACACAGAGCCTACAGCGATGACATCAACATGCGTCTGTGTCTACATGTTTTTATCTGCAGCACAGTGGTGCAGTGGTTAGCACTGTCACCTCACACCGAGAAGGTTCCTGGTCCGAACCCCGGGGAGGGGCCTTTCTTTGTGGAGCTTGCAGGCTCTCCCTGTGTCTGAGTGAGTTTCCTCTGGCTTCCTCCAACAGTCCCAAAAATGCATGTTAGGATAATTGGTGATTCTAAATTATCTGTGGATGAGAGGTAGATAAAGTGTATGGAATAAAGCATTGTATGAATGTGTGGTTAAATGTGGCTTTTGTCTAAAGCACTTATATAAATACCGGTCCATCTCCATGTAAGTGAACAACATGTATTGTTTCTTTAAAATAGATTTGTGAGTTTCTGCTTTGTTATGAGCTTGGTACAGAGTGCCAAGCTGACATCATTGTAGTCTGGCAGGACAGGATATCGGTTCTTTATACTAACTAATTATCTTCTATCCAGCTAGACTATCACTGCGTTGATGTCATGAGGAGGAAAAGTGCCAAGTACAGATTCAGCAGAAATGAAAACAAACCCTCCACAGCTCCAAAAGGTCATGAAACTCTTCAATAACTAGATGATGTTAACCACCCAAAATACTGTGTCATACTGCAGTTTCTATAAACTTGGCCCACTGCACATTGTTTTTTCTCCAGTAACTATATTAAATTTATTCTAAATAGGAGACTGGATGTCTGTCTTACCTTTGGAAATAAAAAAAAAACTGCAAGTAAAACTTTAAAAAAGAAAGTGCAAAAGATAAAATTTTGGGGAAAAAATGGGTTTTTCTTTCTTTCATAAGCATGCTGCCTTGTGTGAGTATGATCACAATGATTTCCAACAGGAAAACATAATTTCAGAGTAATATTGAATTGTGATACAGCTATTAACAAGAAAAACACAAGAAACTACAAGGAAAGGCACAAAAATTTCCAATTAATTTGCCACCAACCAGCTATGGTAGTTTATAAGTACTTATTTTCTGTAAATGTTTTAAATGAAATGCTAAAATACGGTATACAGGGGTTGTCCAGACAGATATATTGCCCAATATTAGCTTACTGCACCTGTATCTTTATCAGCCTACACATTGTGTCAGAAATAACAGAGGGAATACTTGCTGGATATTTGAAACCTTTACTATGAAAAATCCAGTATTGCTTAAGTATTGTTCCTGTGCTTGGGTTTTGTTAAACAAGCAGATTGATCCTTAAGGGGTTGTTCATCTTCAAAGAGCAAAGCCAGTCTTAACACTACAAAACAGGTGCAGTGATTCTATCAAATGGAACCATTATGGCTCATCAAATGCCAGCACAAAGGCCTCACTTTTATTTATTCAGATTTGTTCTTCTTCCTTTTAAAGAGCATCTGCAGACGGTGATGACAGGGCTCTTTTAATTCGAACTCAGATGGTTAATTCTCCTTTTTATAGTGTCTTACCTGAAAGTTAGCTCAATTTTTGACTCTTTAAGACTTTAATTTGGAATGGTAGTATAATTTTCAGCTTTTTGAGTTAGCACTTGTGTGCCAGATTTCTCTCTCATCCTCTCCTTTCTATCTAACATGAGATTAATGCTTTCCTTCAGGCTTAACCTAGTCTTTAATGGCCCCATTTTCTTTGAACCTCTGATCTGTGGAGGCTTAATGATATTTCTCTTACTAATCTCATACCCTGTCCTGTGTAATACTTCATTCACAAAGACTCCAAGATCCCTCATGTTGGACATAGATGGGGTGTGGCTGGAGGTCTGAACATGTTGGTCACTGTGAGCATTAAGGGATAAAACTGAAATGAGTAATAATGTAGATATGGACGTGTACTACTTAATCTGTTGGGAGAAGCAAAGAGTACTGTGTGATGTTTAAAGGACCGTTACAAAATGCGAATCGTCATAGAAACATGTAAACGCTCTCTAATAATCTCTAATAATCTGTAAATTTTTTCTAAGGTAAAAGGTTTCTGAAAATGATATTTATATATATTTTTTATTCTCTTATGCTACCTCATCTTCTAATACAAACCAAGCAGTGGTCTATTATTTAATATATGTATTAAATGATTAAAAGGCTGAATTAGATATCATGTTTGACCTTAGTAATATCTGATGGTGTAAATCATGCAGCAGTTTTGGTGCACGCTGTCTGTCCACAGTGGTGTGACCTTTCAGGGGTTTCAGAGTGGTCACGCATTTGGTTACACTCAACAGAGCTCATATACGTGGGTCACACAGGCATGCTTTACACAGCATGGTTCACAATAAGGACACATGGCAGAAACAGCACAATTGTTGGAATGTGTACCGGCCATTCAGACATGCACAGAGATACATGCTGCACAGATGTTGTATTATGTGGAGAGATTTTGACTTCAATAAGTGATCATGAACTTAAGACAGACAACAGGTGATATTCTGAGTGTGATATTAAGTTCATCTTGAAACTGGAGATAGGAAATGGTTTTCAATTCTTTCAATTTCTTTCAAGTATTGGAAAATAAATATTAAATTTTTTCCTTCCCATCTTAGATACTAGTCAAGACCATTATAGTCAAAATGAGGTTGTTATTTCCACCTAAAGTCTGTTTGGTGGTATGGCACACCACGCTTTAGTGTGCATACATGGAAGGCTCGAGAAGTGGCAAGCAGCAAAGACACCCCAGCACAAAACAGAGCAGGAATCAGTGACAATAGACATTTCACTGATTAAGACAGATACAGCGTGAAAAGGAGGAGTTGGGTTGGAAGTAGGTTGCAAAGTTCCTTGCAGTGCGCAGCAGCTTCAGGTAGGCTAAAGCAGCATAGATAGCATGTCCTCTATGAGAATTGCCAATTGGATGCATAGAAGGATGTTGGATGAGCAAAAAGCTGATGTGAGCTGGAATTGAAGTCAGCTGATCTTGACTTCAAGGCCTGCCTGAACTAATACTGTGCTTAATTTTGCAACTGACAAATAGGAAAAGCAAATCATCAGAAAAAGCAAGACATGAGCTGCTAGAATGTGGGAAATGTGTAACTAAATGAGAATGTATAAAAATGTGTATGAAGTTTCTTTTTTTGGGGGGGGGACCTCATGCTGTTGTTCATTTTTTTTGTTAAATATCCGCCTTTAATATCATGTTTTGTCATCATTCCTGCATGACCACCACTTGTCATTGTAAATTAGGTTGAAATCACATGAACTGTATACATAACAGCAGACAGATAAAGAAGAATAGAAAAATTGCAGGGAGTTTACTTCAGTGATAATCTTGAGGTGGTGGCAAGATGATGGCAAAAAGGTGATGGAGAGTGACTGCTGACTGTGGCTGGATTAGATGGGAACTAAAGTGCTTCAGACAGGTTATCATCAAGGACCTGATACTGGCTTTGTTAATTGTATTATGTTGAGTTATATACAGTAATTACAAACCAGTCCTTCATTCAGTGTCACTGGCCTATGCTAGCTCATGCTAAGCAATGCTAAGATACTCTCAGTCACACTCTCATGGAGCCTCAGTATTAAGATATAATCTCAAGCTTTTCTCATGCACCTTTAAACCTTTTATACATTTATAATATTACTTCTGCACATGCATTTGTTAAAGGTAACAGATGAATATTTTCTGTAGTTGTTCTTGGCCTATGGCTCATTTTTGCTGTTCAATGATCATGCTGGTTCAGGCTCTGTACTACTAACACAGTCTGCATCATGACTTTTCTCAAGGCCTCAAGAGCAGAAATATCATTAGTGATTCAGTTGCTATCAAACATTCCTCTGAGGGTTGGGGGTATGGAAAAAGGAAGGAGAAATTTCTAGATGTGGGCTGATTGGCTGCAGAGATATAAGTTTTAGCTTAATGGTTTCTTGTAATCAGGAAATGACTCGGTTTCCAGTTAACACTGCCCCATTTGCCATTAATTTGTTAGTCCACACATGCGTGCATGAGCACAAACAGAACACAAATATTTTCCTCTCAAAGTTTTATACAGACTAGTGGAACAGTCTAATACTGGTGTCTTGTTCCCTCACATTTTGGCACTGGGTCAGATCCCTCTATGCTCGTCAGAGTTATTTCTGGACAAGCACAGTGGAGAGGGAGACAGAGAATACAATGTTGGATAACCACTTGTACCATTGCCCTGCTGAGTTTATCCTACGTGTCTCTGGATGCAAGCTAAATTTAGTAAGTCTGGGCTTTTGATAAATCAGGGGAATTTGGTTTTTTGCCCCTGTTATGAAGCAGCATATCACAGCTTCTCTCCCTCCTGCTCTCAGCAGCACCAGTGCTGAGTTTTACAAAATGCTCTTTGCAAGGCTGCTGCGAAAAAGGAAGGCAAAATGTGCAGAGTTTGCTGTGTGTCATTTTATGTCAGACCTAATGTCTTCTGAGCTAACATGAACACAGAAAAGAAACTACCTCCATCTCTTCATTTCTCTTTTTTAGCTTTCTCCATCTCTTTTTATTTCTTCTCTCATCCTTCTTTTAGTCTTGCTCCCTCCCTTTCTCTTCCTCTCTACATGCACATGCTCACCACATTTGTTTTGGGGCAAAAAAAAAATGCTTGCCTCATCATTATATTTTGGTGTGCAAAGCCCTATTTCTGTAGTGAAATAAAGGACAGCTGAGCAGAATAGAGGATGCTCTGCTTCTCATAGCACAGCGACATAGAGTCATAACTGCTTAGCTGGTGGACAGAAAAGATCTCAGAGTAAAAGAGGAGGTCTCTGTGGCAGCTGTAAGGACCACCCGGTCACTGAACTTCTTACACTGGGGAACATTTGGATTTAACAAAGCTGCAATAACATTCTGGTGGGATCTGATGGATGATGAAGGATGATGTGAATTGTTGGGACGATATGCTTTGGCTCTGTTGGCTTTCTCATGGATTTACTTTTTGAAATGTTTTTGTTTTCTCGCTTTTAAACACAAGTTGACTTTTTTGTTTGCAATGTGACAATGGACACATTGCATCTGTGGATATTAGCTTTGTTTTTTCCCCCAGATAAGATGTTTATGGATGTCTGAGAAATTATGACAGAGTTCTACCTGGTACAGTAATGCATGTGCTTTGTTCAACTGTGTGCCTAATAGTAAATGTTTAATATTTTAATGCAGATAAGCACATACAGTGCTTAACCTGTCTCTCTGTTTCTTTCTCTCCTCGTCTGCCTCTTGTGCTCTCTTTCGCTCTCTTTGTTTCCTCCTCTTAAGTCTGATAGTAATGCCAGTTACCTGCGAGCTGCCCGGGCAGGGAACCTCGAAAAAGTCCTTGACTACCTCAAGTCTGGGGTTGAGATTAACATTTGCAATCAAGTAAGTTTTTTCTTATTAAAAAACTGCCATGTTCTTATGCATGATGTTGGGATAAAACAAGAGTATTAAGTTATGTGTACACTGCACTGCTTCCCGAGCCACATTTAAGATTGAGGACTAAAGGATTCATGTATAACTTAACAAACAGCATCCTCCCATAGATAAAATATAGATGATTTTAACCAATTTATCTTGCACAATTAAGCGTAATCTCATATTATCTCTTCATGCATGAGATCCACTAACTCCTCCAAACATGTTTCTTCCTCAGAATGGTCTAAATGCTCTTCATTTGGCCTCCAAGGAGGGGCATGTAGAGGTTGTTGCTGAGCTGCTGAAGCTTGGAGCCACTGTGGATGCAGCCACAAAGGTAAGACCAACTCCATCACCTATAATAGAGGACTATATTTGGATCGAGCATGAAACATGGCTTCTCTGTAGGATTAAACAGTATGCAGAATCAGTGTGACGAAGTGTGCAGCCTTTGTTAGTGTTTAATACTGGATCAATATTTAATGACGTCTGTGGGGATTGCTGCTGGAAGTAGACAGATAATTAAGCACACAAAAATAATAAAATATGTAGTAGAATGAAGCAAAAGGTGTTTAGTGTAAGGTAAAGCAAAAGCATTATAGTGTTATATTTTGTGTACTGTAAATGCATACATATATTGTAATAAGGAAGGTTTTTGCTATAAAAGCATCTTCATTCTGGTGCTAAAAGGAGCTAAGAGGGAGAGCCATTGAAAACATTTTCCATATTTCTCCCGGGAAGCCTTTTACTGCCATTTAGTAGTCTGGTTCAGCCTCTCGGCTCCAGGCCCTGTGCCTAGTGCTGACATAAACATAAGACACAATAAAATATTCAAGATCAAGGAGAAAATCTTCCCAATTAAAATATCTCTGTATTGTGACCTGGAGGATGCTCAGGGATTAGTTTGATATGCCTGTGTCTGCCTGCATCCTAATGCCCATCAATTTCCTTTTTATGCAGCAATGCTATCGAGGATTCCTATTTAGCAATACGACTGTGTGGCTGTTTAATTCTAGAGTCACTGTTTATCTGCCCCTCGAACATTGTGCTGCTCTTACTATGGGAGAATTAAACAAGAGGTCCTCATTAGGTACATTAGCCCCTTAGCAGGGGCGTAGTCAGTGATACAATAGTTGATCTTTTAAAGCTGTAGTGTTGTCAACACATTGGATTACATGAACTTAAAATATGTTCATGGTGCAAATTTTTCTCTTGAAAATGACTTCATACTGATTATTTGTTTAGCCAAATATATTTGAGGGAGATGTAAATGTTCTTTCATTGAAGGAATTTCTACAGTTTCTCAGTATTCAACAAAGACCAGGATCTTCACCTGCCTTTATCAGTGCTTAAATTTAACTTTGTAAAAACATAATCATATTTTTCAAGCAGATAGTGTTTTTTAGGAGCTGGTATTTCTGGGAAACCAAATAATATACTGTAAGTTTTCAGTGAGCTATTTGCAGGGAGTTCAGAAATTTAGCCTTGGAAATAGTACAGTCAGCATTTCTTTAACACTCTGGTATGTTGGCTCTCTTTTAAAAGTTAGACTAGCTCTGAATGAACACTGTTTCAAACAAAAGCTGAAACTTGTTAGCCTTACATACATAGTATTGCATTGGATTCCGCTAATGTTCACGACATTGTTTCTACACTTGATAGAGTGACATAAATATATAAATATTTACCTTAACATTTATCTGTTATAAAAGGCTCTGATTAGTTACATTTTAATATAAAAAAACGTAAGTATGTAAGCTGTTGTTTTTGGTTGCAGTCTGTCTGTTTATTAGTCTGCTGTGAGCCTCAGCAGTCATGGCTATCAGATTTCCATGCTACAGTATACAGTATACGTGACTGATCACCATTGTGCAAATGAACTTAGTGACTAACAAACCCCAGGATCATGTGGCCACGAGACAGGCTGAGGGTCGACTCTGCCCTCACAAGGACCTGTACAGGTTCATAAAAAGCCCCCACTAGTTTTATTTAAGGGGAGGATCGGAAGTGACACATTGTTGGCAGTGCACGCAGGGGGATGCCAGAGCTGGAACGCCAGCAGTACAAACATGTGATTTGTGTAAGGGGATTCACTGGCACACATGGATACTGACGTGGATATATGCGGACTATAGTGGCACATTCACACACTCACATACATACAAGCAAAACAGTGGGACAGGTGGGGCAGAGCTTAACACGCATTCCTTTGGTTGTTCCATGTAATCCAGAAAGGAAACACTGCTCTGCACATAGCTTCGTTGGCTGGCCAGACGGAAGTCGTCAAAGAGCTGGTCACTAATGGAGCCAATGTCAACGCACAATCTCAGGTGGGATATACTCAGCGCGCATGCATGTCAATGTCAAAATGACAGCAAAGTCCCGTTGTTCTACCTTTAGGACCAGAAACAAATGAATGAAATTACACTGCTGTGATTCACACATTTGTTGAGATGATACTGTATCATATAGTCACTGACACTGAGGGAGAGATCCTTACTGACAGAAACTGGCATCATGCCAACTAGGCCTCTGCCTCTCCAGGAAAGTGCTTGTCCTTGCATTTCACATTTAACTCCACAAGATCTAGGTAAGAGAAAATATTCAACCAGCTTCTTTCTCTCTAGTATCAAATCAAAACAGCAAACAGAGAAAAAAGTCTTTACCTTAAGGTTACCTGTTTTGTTAAGATATTTTTTTGTCTGTGTATCTCTCACTTTAAAGATGATCAGTTACACTAATATCAGCTGTTACGATAATTGTCAACATTTATGACATAGTAGGAGAGGTCACTGACACTCAGTGGATTATGACGTGGATTATGAAAAACACCCTCAAGCCAAGTTTAAAACATCTGACTACAAGGAAACATTGACTCATTTCTTGTGTAAGCCATAGTAGAGATGACTATCACATTATTTTATAATGTTTGAAAAAGATCGTGTGTGGTTTTTGGTCCGTGTTGTGTGCAGAATGGCTTTACTCCTCTGTACATGGCAGCCCAGGAGAATCACCTGGAGGTGGTGCGGTTCCTTCTGGAGAACAGCGCCAGCCAGAGTATAGCCACTGAGGTACTGTGTGTGTGTGTGTGCGTGTGTGTGTCAGTCGTGTGTCCATTTCTCTGCAGTCATATTGTTACTGTATGTCTCCATGCATTTTCTCTGCCACTGTCAACGGTGGGTTTTTCATCTGTTGTACTAACCACCTCCATCTCCTCTCCCCCCTTTGTTTCCTTCCCTTCCTCCTTTTATCCTCCAACCCCCACCCACTCTGCCTGTGTTTCCATCTGTATCTTCATCTCTTTGTTCCCTTTTTCACTTTCCCGTCTCTGTCTTTTTCTCGTCTTTTCCATCTCACATGATCTCCCTCTGTCTTTCCACCATTCTACTCTGCCTACCCCACCTCCTCTCTTCCCTCTCCCCATCCCTTTATGAGGGACTAGGCAGAACTTCATTGATTGGTAGTGTATGGTGGTGGAGGCTGAGTGACCTTGAGTGGGTCACAGATGAGGTCTGCTCCTCTCACTGCCTCTCCTCCACGGCTGCTGCTGCTCTGATTTACGTTGCTTAATCTGTGGAACCCACACACACACACATACTTACCAGTCACCACATGTTCACACACCAACACGTGCACATACAGAGATAAATAGCTAATGGGGCTACTGCAATACCCAAGTCAGCCTACAGTCCACAGGTTCACATCTATGAGCTACATGCATATACAAAGAATATGTTTGCACACATGCATGCACACTGAAATCCAGTACTTATTCAAACATGATATACTGTAGGTTAATATATAGAGGAGAAACCAACAAAAGTGCCTTAGTAAGATGCAGTGTAAGGTACTGGAGGGATGGAACCCAATTCTTCCAAAAGATTTGATTATGGTGATGGAAAATGCTGTCTAACACGTCAGTCTGTAATCCCCGATCGGTTTTCTGCTGGGTTGAGTCACACCTCACATCATCTGGAAGTGGACCATCGTATCAGGACAAAAAAATAAATAAATATATATATGTATGTGTGTGTGTATGTATATGTGCACTTCCACCCACCCACATACATATTGAGACATGCAGTATCAAAACACACTAATATGGCAGGGAGCTTTCAGCTGAATTATGTATCATAAGGGCAATGTGAGTGGGAGGTACAGAAGATGTGAGCTTTCTCCCCCACGTCCTCTTATTATGTAACTTACATTTGTGTCCTATATAGAGATGTGGCTTGGAAATATACTGAAAAATGTACAGAAACTTCTACATCACATGAAGTTTTAATGTATTCTAAATGCTCCAGCAGGTCAAATTGTCTCAAGGTCTTAACATTTTCGGTTTTAAGTTTGCAGTTTCTTTTTTGCCAGAGCCTCACAAGTTTGATAGTGTTGACATAAATATAAAAAAATGTAATCTCCAGTTACAATCATAAAGTAATTGTGTGTGTTATATCTGGAAAGTGTTACTGAAAATAGAAATGTTTTCAGTTTTGTATGAAAACACATTACTGTTATGATAACATTTTCCATCACTTCAACTTTTCCAGTGGCCTTTTCATGACATAACCAGGCGTACTTAACATAGTTGTCAGACTAAAGTAAACACTATGAACATGAATAATAGTTTAAAATAACGGTAGCAGTGTGGATTCATTGGATTATATAACACCTGCATTAATCGTTGTCTATAAAACTTTCTTTCGTCTGCACCTGCACAAAACTAAAGATTTCAGCAAAATGTAACATTTAATCACCACCTCTTCATAACATATCATCCATCTAGTTACACCTATCAGTCCCGTCCCCAGTAATGCATTACAGCACCCATCCAGCATCAGTGACCCATCTCTCCCCCTTTTGTGCAGGATGGCTTTACCCCTCTGGCAGTGGCCCTCCAGCAGGGCCATGACCAGGTGGTCTCCCTGCTATTGGAGAACGATACAAAGGGCAAGGTACGCCTGCCTGCCCTGCACATCGCTGCACGCAAGGACGACACCAAGGCCGCGGCCCTGCTCCTGCAGAACGACCACAACGCAGACGTCGAGTCCAAGGTGAGCAACAACACTGAAGCCCATCTTTGGTGGTGAATCATCAGTTGGTTGCTTTGTTTTTTTTCCTCTTTGATTATTTGATTCATTGTTTACAATATTGATGAGTTTGGTTTTCTCTGTCTGTTTTTTTTTCTTGCTGTCTGTTCTCTTTTTCTTTATTGTTTGAATTTGTTATTGATGCTCTTTATTTCAAAAAGGGGAAAGGAGCAGAAGTACATTTCTATTTGTTTTTCTGGGAAGATTTATCTTTGGAAAAGATTTTAGTTGGAGAATATCCTTCTCATTCTTAAAATCAAATTTTAAGTAACAATGCGGACTATACACCTGAATCTTTCTGCCATAAATTATTTTGCACTGAGCTACCTCTTCCTCTTCTGCTCCTCCACTTCATGTCAGTGAAGGCCCTTTTTTGTTTTGTTTTTTTTTCTCACTAATTGCCCGTTCTCTCCTCTCTTGGCTGACTCTGTAGATGATGGTGAATAGAACAACAGAGGTACACCTCTACTCTGTACATTATGTAGTGTTCATCGTAGTTCATAAAAACTCTGAAAACAAAAACAACAATCACTTCAGTGCCCCTGACTTGATGCAGTAGTGTTTCTGCAGCCCTTTGTCACTCCCCCTTTTCCATTTTAGCTCAGTCCTGCCTCCCTCTTCGTCATTGCCTTCATTAATGTAGTAGATATATCTGGTCATTGAGAAAATCAGAGCAACAGCGCATGCTTCACTAATACTGATTTAATAAATCTGAGGCTAGAGGCTTGGGTATCAAGGTTTTCCTTGATTCTAATGGTTTCATGGTGTCCAAAGTTGAAGTGTCTTATTTTTGGCAAATTCCTCATCACTGTTTAAAATATGTTGTCTTAATGTGTCCTGACTCAGTCCTTCCATGAAACTGATTAACATGATAACCAGTGTACGCATGAAAAGTGGTTATCGTTCATTTAAAAGCAGCGATTTGTCCATAACCTGCATGGCAGTCTAATTCCCCTTAAGCTGTAAAGCAACCCTGCATTCTAGCAACAAACAGACTGTCTAATTTGTTACTAGTCTATCATTTATTGACTTCTAGTACATCTAATCCTTAACACTTGGCACCTACAGCATTTTGCATGGGACCAAAGCAACAAGCTAGCGTGACACTGCTTCTGTGGTAATATCGGCCCCTTTGTCAAACCAAAGCCAGGTGGCCACCTTCTGTGTGTGCCTGTTTTGGTTGGCATTGTTTGTGGCTTTGGCAGGCCTCTGGTATGATTCATCCAAAAAAATGGCTTTGATCTCAGACTTATGCATTGTGGTAAACAAATTTGCACTCAGATGCAAGATAGTACTCAAATAGTGCTTTATGTCCAGGCAGATATTGTAGCTCATTTTAATTTTGGTGAGCTTTCTGATTTGAAAGCTCACCAAATTGACGTGAGAAATCGAGTGCGTGCACATGTCTGAAATACCTGCTTCCTGACTCATTTTTGGATATTTGAAATTAAAATTCCAGCAGTTAGATAGCTTAATGTAAGATTCAGTCACTGATTGAGCAGATAGTTTCCAATGTCTTCTTGTTGCTTTGACAGCTGTTGCCTAAGCCAGGATTTATGTCAGGAAACAGCTCTCATTAAAGATGTTAAGAAATGGACATTAGGTTCATTTGCAGGGTGATTATTTGCACCCTAAAAATATCAGAATGTTGTAAATTAGATCAAACAGATTTACAGTGAGTAGCTCTAAAGAGTGCAAGTTGTATATTACACTTGGCTCTTTGTAATTTGGGATTTTTTCCTCAGTGAGTTATATTTTGGGAGCATGAAAGGTATTTAAAACCTTATATTTAAAACCTTGTATTTAAAATGTAAAACCTTTATATTTTAGTTGGCCCCATGTTTGATGCTTCAGTGGGAAAAAAAGGACTTTTTCTACAACTCAAAAAGTCAGGTGTCAGTGTCACAGTGTACAACACAGTGTGTCCTTGTTTGATGGACTCTGTAAGCCAGAGGTTTGAACTTGCTGAATGTTGTTCCACTTTTTTTTTAACATGGTGTGTATGTTTGTCTGTCTGCACATGTGTTGTTGCGGTTCTTCAATCCTCAGAGTGGTTTCACCCCCCTCCACATTGCAGCGCATTATGGCAACATTAATGTGGCCACGCTTTTGCTGAACCGTGGGGCTGCTGTGGACTTCATGGCAAGGGTGAGTTTCTCCTGCCCTCTGCTGGCTGGGAGGGGTATAACTTTTTTTTTTTAGGCAAACGCCATAAATGTGAATACATCTTAATGGTATATTCGATGGATTAAAAGCCTATACCGCAGTAAATCAAATGTCTATCTTAGCTTCTGTGGCTGAGGAAAATACCTTTAATGTCATTATAACCCTCTTTCATATTTATGCAATTAATAAACTCATTCTACATTTTGCATCTATTTTGAGCGCCTCAGGAAAGGAGCGTGGACTGAAAAAACAAATGTAAAATGTGGGATTTCTGCAGACCCTTTTACTGTTACTAGACTTGACATTGAGAGGGGAATGCACAAGCTGCAACAGTGAAACCTGAACCACCCACACACAAAGTGTAATGAGTTTTTAAACTCCCTCTCTTTTTTGTTTTACAGCAAAAAATAATAATCTCAGTGCTGTGAAACCTCAAAGTTAAAACACAGTACAAGTCTCGCCTTGTACAACTCTTTTTCAGTACACTGTAAAAAAAAAAAAAAAAAAGATGAACTAGTTCCACACATTTCACAATAATATATTTGTGTTTATTCCCTTTAATTTATAGGTATTAATAAGGTGTCCCCGGTAAAGAAAGAACTTCCTGGATTAATAAAATAAGAGATTTTTGAGAACAATTATTTAATTTTTAATTTAGTTAAATAATTAATCTGCTGTGTTATTCTCTAAAAATTTGTTTATGATATTAATAGATTTAAAGACTTAGAAGAGATTTCATTATAATCTGTTTTGGTAAGATTAAATAAATTAGGATGACAGTAACGCTGCTCCTCACTGTCTTGTCAAACTTGGGTAGTTTGCAAAAAGGGGCATTAATGGTATTTATGTTAATCTTCTGACCATTAACCAACAGTATTTTTTAATTTTGATATTTATGCAGAAATATCAGAGATAGAGCCTTTAAAAAGGGGTTTACACATTAGATGTTGACTAATCACAGCCACTAGTGGCCTGTAATTATATCAGATAGTGTGTGAAACAGTGTTGTTGTTTGTGCGGCTTTTTGACATTGATTACAGGTTGAGTCCAGAAAATTATGCAACAGCAATGGAGATAGATGGGGTCAAACAATGGAGCTGGTTTACAGCTGTTTGCTTGAAAACAAATGAGCCTTAATTAGGAGGGTGTAGGGTTTATATTAATGATTAAATGGAAGCATTACTAGTTATTTGCAGACCACTCGATAACATGTTCTAATGTAGATTCTCTAATGTTTAAATGCCTAATGTGAGAGCAGAGTCATATAGCAGTTTTCTTCTTTTTCATTTAGAATGACATCACACCACTTCATGTGGCCGCAAAAAGGGGTAACAGCAACATGGTGAAGCTGCTGCTGGACAGAGGGGCCAAAATTGATGCAAAGACCAAGGTGAGACCATGTACCCAATTCTCCCGAGTAATAAGGCACATGAGGCTGAATTATATATGTTTTTAGACATACAGACTTAATTTTCCACTGTGGTTGTATTGGATTTTGCATTAACTGAAGTTTAGCTTAAATTATGCTTATTTTACAATAAAATGTAACATTTACAATGAGTTGCTGCTCTTTCTTTGCCATTTTTCATGCCATAATTTTAGAATTCAAAATTAAATCTGCTTTTTTTTTGGTTTGTTTGTTTGTTTGTTTTTTTTAAGGATGGTCTGACGCCTCTTCACTGTGGGGCGAGGAGCGGACACGAGCAGGTGGTAGAAATTCTTCTGGACAGAGGAGCTCCTATCCTGTCCAAGACCAAGGTAGTTACTAGGATGATCAATTCAGGAGATGCTGCTAAACTCAGAATAGGAAAGAAAAGGTCACAAACACATCACATGTTTTTTCATTAAGTTAAAAATATAACAGACCAGATAGATCAGAGTATACATTGTTAATAACACCATAATACCTTTGTTTTTAAAATCAGCTCTCCTAACCACACAGAGCTATTTAAAAATTGTCATCCAATCAGATAGCAGGTCTGTTGTTGTTGCTGTAGTGTTATCGCATTGTCTCCATAACATCTGTGCGACCTCTCCAGAACAGCCTGTCCTCGCCGCGTAGCCCTACAGTTTGACCGCGCAGGACGACCAGTGTAACAAAATAGACATTGTTGTAATGACCTCGTTATAACAATGCTTCTGTAACCTTCTCAGCAACTTCCTTCACAGTCTTTCTGTGCAGCGCATGACCACGCCCTAACTTACTGTGTCTGTCTGTCCATCTGTCTATGTGTCCGTCTGCGTGTGTGTTTGTCTCTCTCTTGCTTTGTCTGGCTCTCTCTTTCTCTCCCCCTCTCTCTCTCTCTTTCTTTCCCTGTCTCGGCCCTCTATAGAACGGCCTATCACCGCTCCACATGGCCACTCAGGGGGACCACCTGAACTGCGTTCAGCTCCTGCTCCAGCATGACGTGCCGGTGGATGACGTCACCAATGACTACCTTACGGCGCTGCATGTTGCTGCCCACTGTGGTCACTACAAGGTGGCCAAGCTCATTGTGGACAAGAAGGCCAACCCAAATGCCAAGGCTCTGGTAGGGATAAAGCAGTTGATGGGGTGGGAGGAATGGGGGGATCTGAAAGAGAAAAGTCACATGATCATGGCAGAAAATCACATTCAACAAAAGAGATTTGTGGTGATCGGAATGATTGAGAAAAGAGTTTATTCCTCACACTTTAACTTTCTGTGCAACTGGCATCATCTGTACTATACATCTACACTATATTGCCAAAAGTATTCACTCACCCATCCAAATCACTGAATTCAGGTGTTCCAATCACTTCCATGGCCACAGGTGTATAAAATCAAGCACCTAGGCATGCAGACTGCTTCTACAAACATTTGTGAAAGAATGGGTCACTCTCAGGAGCTCAGTGAATTCCAGCGTGGTACCGTGATAGGATGCCACCTGTGAAGTCCAGTCGTAAAATTTCCTCGCTACTAAATATTCCACAGTCAGTTGTTAGTGGTATTATAACAAAGTGGAAGCGATTGGGAACGACAGCAACTCAGCCACAAAGTGGTAGGCCACGTAAAATCACAGAGCAAGGTCAGCGGATGCTGAGGCGCATGTGCAGAGGTCGCCAACTTTCTGCAGAGTCAATAGCTACAGACCTCCAAACTTCATGTGGCCTTCAGATTAGTAGTACAGTGCGTAGAGAGCTTCAGGAATGGGTTTCCATGGCCGAGCAGCTGCATCCAAGCCTTACATCACCAAGCGCAA
>VUQI01000678.1:9028-26458 GCA_015106735.1 Paratilapia polleni | reverse complement strand
TTTGGAGATTTTTTCTTTTTTTTTTTTTTTTTTTTGTATTGGGAAGGGTTCTTGCAGCATTGGAAGCTCAGTTGTTTTTGCAAACACTTTTTCATATGTTATATATCCTAAAATTGTTGATTCTAATAAGTCAACAATTTAAGATATATAATTCCTTCTGTACTTCCTTCGGCATCTATCAGAGGGAGTTACATCATAATAACTAATAATACTTAAAATGATTTCTTATAGAGTCAGAAACTGCAATATGCTTTTGTATTGATGCTTTTAGATAAAATAAGGAGTACTTATAATTGTGATTTGTATATTTTGCTGATAAGTTAGTATAGTGTATTTTATATTGGAAATTTAAATAACATTGTCTTGAAAGGTGGAATAATTAAATAACAGGCTAGAAAAAATACAATTTGTCTGTTTCAGTTAAGTTACTGTACAAGAGTTTGTCTAGAATTCAGCAGATTGTTTATTATAAGCAGAGTGTAAAGCAAAAAGGTTTTCTCGATACAAATAGATGAACAATATGTCTGTGTTTAGGGAAGTTTGATGTAATTCCTGTGATAAATTTGGGCTTTTGATCTGAGATGTGTACACAGCCCATGGTGACACTTTGAGGGCAGTTGTATCTTTTATAACTGAAATGGAAATGTCAGAGGCTGTCATATGTCTCTCCTCCCCCTCTCTAGGGTTCTTGTAAAACATGTGATTTCTGCAAGAGGCTGCAAAGGGTGTGCATATGTGCACGTACATGGGTGTATGCGTTTCTCTGTGTGTGTGCATGCACATGATTGTGTGACTAATACAATATCTCACCAGCCGAGGCCTACTACTACTGCTGTGCAGGGACACAAGGCAGCACATGACGGAACAGCTTGAACAGCGCAGCTGAAGTGCACATGCAGCCAAAAGCAACCACGTAATTATTTGCCGGAGCCATTTCTTGCAATAGAACTAAAAATCAGTGTGAGAGCATTTTTGCAAATTCAAACAACATTTCTACATTCAACTTAAATGGACTAACACTGTTGGGATATTATTCCTAAAATCAAGAAAACACTACAAGTTTGCATTTGCATCCTACTTTGATAGTCTATAAAGGTGAAGGGGAGGAAAAGTAATTACTAAGTTACTTTTATTCTGACCCATCATATATTTCTGTGTTCTGTGTGCTGCACAACTGACAATAATTCAGCACCATCACGAGCTCATCTACCTCTCTAGACTGCCTACCCTGCTCAATTCAGCAACTGCTTCAACATGCAATTTCAGCAATTCCTCTTTTTTCAGACAGCAGGAACAGCAAACTCTGAAGGCCAAGACCATTTTTATAAGTAATTTATGCTTTTACAATGATTGCTGCACCTGCATCCTTCCTTGCTTTTTGTGTTAAAAGCAAATAGCTGGGTTTTCATCAAAGCTAAACCTATATAGAGATATTATGGGAGACATATTTTGGTCCCAAGTCTTTTCACACAGACACGTGCAAACCATGCATTTGCAGGCTTCTGCATCTTAATATGCCATAAGATAAGATGTCATATGTCATAAAAAAAAAGAATTTTCCATTTCTTTGTCGTTTTGCTGTTTCAAATATACACATTTTATTATAGACTCCTGTAACTTAAAAATTGGAGGAAAGGAAAAAAAAACCCTGAAAAGATTTTTGGAGTGTAAATATTAATTTAACTGTACAAAACAATTATTCCAACACCATTTCTTAACAACTACTGTAATGCTAAATTTCAAGTCAATCCTGTTTGACAACACAAGCTGCTGCCTTCTAGAGTGCTTAGAACACTTATGATAATCTACGATAATCTACTCAGCAAAGACACACCAACACATTATCCATTTGAATGCTAAGTACACCTCATTCAGAACTTTAAAAAATGCTAACATATTCTGAGAGCTTAGAATAGCTCCAGTGGAACATGTTATCCTCTGTCAGGCCCAACACACACACACACACACTGTCAGACACCTAAAGCGCTTTATGCAAAGAAATGAAAAGTGGATAAATAGCTACTTCAGCTGCACCTTTACCTCATAGCTTGCTAAGAAAATCCAAACACAGCAAATCTCATGTGCTGTATTAAGTATATAGGATCAGCAGGAAGGGCTGCATAGGCCTAGACTGAGGAGAAACAGACTCTCATCTAGTTCAGAGGTCTTTGGTTTTGTATCATGGCTGTAACGATAACCTCCAATGGTAATTTAATGCCCCCATTGAAGTAATGCACTTTATTGCACCAGTGGATTAAGTAATGATTATTTTGTGAAATTGTGGCCACACAATGGTCAATTAATCTTTAATGAAACTGTAACTTATGAGGCGGAGCGTGGCTTTCCAATAAGCAGGCAACTGCTTGCCAAAGCAGTTACAAGCCTCAGTTGCGGCCTACACACCCTATCTATCACCATGTAAAAATAGAGCACTCTCGAAAAAGACACAATGAAAAGGCAAAGTCACAGTTGCAGAGTCTCCGATTTTAGCATTCATGGAATGGTTGTGGGCCTATATCCTCCAAACTACGTGAAGAAAATATATCAGCCTCTGATGTATGCAATGAGATTAACTGCCATTTTGAGGTGCTATTTATTTATTTAGAGCAAGCCAGGCATAGGGGTTGCAGGGAATTATTTGCACTGACAGAGCATGAAGTTGGAGGTTATCAAAGAGCTACACAGGAATTCCAATACAGTATGTACATTTCATTTCATCATCTCCTCCTTAATCACGGTAAGTGTAACTCCCTACTCCAGTATCTAGTGTTTTCCTTGACATGTACCTGCCTGAGAGCCATATAGACAGTAGCTTTATACCTCATTCATTTTCAGTGTATTCACATGTTGTTTCTCTAACACAGTAAAGCTGAGTAAGTCACAAAGATAAATGTTTTTACTCTGATTAGTTTCTCATTTCATTTTTGGCCCACGGGCTTTAATTCTCTTCTTCATTCCGCAATGCACTAACAAATGTTGATAGATTTACTTTCTGTGCATGACATCATTCCTACACACGAGTGGAAGGACAAGACATCAAATTTCCAATTCTTGAGTGTATGCTCAGCGTGAGAATGTAGAGGAGAGCAGAAGAGGTGAAGAAACAGGAATGAGGAGAGTGATTGATGGAGTGAATGAGAGCCAAAGGATGATGGGGGAAGAGTCAAAGGGCATGCGCATGTATGTAGCGGGAGTAGGAGTGAGTGTAAGACAGTAGAGATCTGTGAAAGGCAGAGAGACTGGAAATCAAGAGACCTCAAGACACAGTGCTGAGCTGAATGTCAGCATCCCAAATGGTTCCTGCTGCAATTATCCAGTAGCAACAGAGTGATATCAGAAAAAGAAAATATGTACATGTTGATGCAGAGTTGGAGGTATGAAGTATGGTTAGACAGAAGAGGGAAAGAGGGAGGGCTGAGGCACTTGGTGTTATTGTGCACCCGGCCGCTGGCACCAGCACTGTCAGTGAGCAGCGTTGATCCGTGAACTTGCCATCTGGATTTTCCCACAAATCACATTAAAGTTTCAAGCCCAGGAATACATCAAGCTAAATGAATATTGGATCCAGACAGGCCTGATGGAGAAAAAGCCCTGTGCAACCCAGCTCTTTTGTGGTCAGACATGATCTATTCATCCCCTTTACTCCCACCATCCCTTCTTCCTTCTGTTCCCCTCATCACTGATGGGCAGTGGTTCTGATGAGCTGTGGAGAAGAAAGTAGCTTACTATTAAAGAGGTACATATTACAAGCAGAGACTCTAGTATACAGAGTAGAAGAGTAATTAAATAGTTGCAAATGGTAAAACTACTTGCAGCAGCCTGATCTAAAGTAACATAATTCTGTTTAAATATTTTCACATCTTGTTTCTAAACAAATATAGTACTGAATATTAACCTTAATGAGAATTATAAAACATTGTACATTGAATTAACCAAACACAATATGTGTTACTTTTAATTCTCTCACCTGAAGTTAGTCTGTTTTAGATCCAAATTATTAAGGCCTTCATCTGTTTCTAAATTACATACAGTTATACGTTTATTGTAGAGTATGCTGTGTAAAATTATGAAGGATTAATTGCTGCATGTGCATACATAATAAGAGACACTATTTGACTCCATGACAACGCACTGAAAATGATTCATGTGCACAGTATGAAATTATATGATTACTTTCCCTTTCATTTTAGCAACATTATGTTGACTTTGCATAAATGGATTTCTGTTTTCACCGAAAGGTGAAAATAATATGTATGTGGCAAAAATAATGCAATCATTCATCATTCAATAACATGTTTTGTTCTGGTTCCTGGTTGCATATTTTCTGCTGAAGCGCTGTTTGTGCTCAAGTAAAAGCCATTAAGAAAATATGGCCTCGCCAAGATGCTGTTTCATACAAGAAGGAAAAAATCTATTTAGTTCTTTTCCAATCCAGTGGCTTGTAGAGCTAGGGATTTATTTTCCCCAGGCTTGGACTGAAGAGAAAGCCTGCACTGTTAGCTGTCCAAGCTTCAGTTCTGTGAGATCCCTAGGGTGAGATATGGATTGGCTCAGAGTCTAGAAATTATAAATACCTTGTCAGTGATAGTGAAGAGTGAAGAGGTTCAGCTACTGCTCTAAATTGGCCTCAAGAATACAAATTTAGCTGTTGCGATTATTGTATAATTAGCAGAATGCTGCACGTTTGGGTATGTAAACCACAAGCAAGTATGGATGGTAACACACAGTAAAGTGCATGCATACATGATAGAAAATGAATACCAAGGGAGGCAAATTTAGTGCTAAACAAAGCAACATGGCACACAAGAGCACACATAAATCATGGTTTTATACGTTGTCATCATGAGTGACCCGCCATAGAACAGACAGTTCTAGCTGAACAGAAGAGATTGCTGGAGCACATCCTTTAGAAAAATAAATGAGTACTTATGACAAAAAGCAATCTTAGTAGAGCAGTCAGTCATTTCAGTGCCTTTTTCCCACTTTTCTGGTAACTTCTGGTCTGTGAAGAAATACTGTATATGTATCGTGAAATGGCAGCATGACAGACAGCACAAAGGTTTACTCTAAAAATACATTTAAATAAAAGTAATGAAAAAGTTATTCATCTCACACGTGTACCATCTAGTTTTCTGCACATTTTTAGATCTACTTTTCAAGATCTTGTATTTAGCTTCTGTGAGCTTTTGTGTGTTCAGTTGTTGAAAATGTAACATGACTGTAATGCGTATTTTCTTGAACTGTATTTTATCTAATCACACTTGTGTTTCACATTTATGTGTTTCAGGTCTGCAGGTCATTTTCCCAGAATACCTGCAAGAGAAATTTGTCCAGTCAGCTCTGAGTTACATTATGTGCAATGGAGAGGGGGAGTATGTGTGCCATAACAACCAGTGCATCTGTCAGTGTGCTGAGGAGTATCCCCAATGCAACTGTCCCATAACTGACATCCAGATCATGGAGAACACCCTGCTGGGGATGTATGAGTCATGGGCAGCCTCTTATAAAGACTTTGAAAACTCTGGTAAGCTTGAATATCCTCTTAGTTTAAAATACCATGAAAATTATACAAGTATAATGAAATCTGAGGTCCATTGCTGCATTTAAAATCAGGCTGTATGTGCTTTTGCAGTTTTGCATGACAAAAAAATCCTAATACATTTAGCCCTCTTAATTCTGAATTGATTTCAGGCAATTAAGGCAACCATAATCTCATTTCCATTAAAAAAAAAAAAAGATGGAATGATAGTAAATAAGAAAATGATCATATATCAAATTACTAATTATACAGCAAATAATATTTCTTTCCTGTACAATTGAATGCAAATGCAGACACAAAAGCGGACAGTAGAATTTTGGACACAGCAGAGAAAAGACGCATTTGTGCCTTGTTGTTTTATGGCAAGGCACCATGTATATCCATTATTAATATGAAATAGAAGTGTCCCGATACAACCTGCCAGCAACAGATAAATATATTTATGTACCATAGAGGTAAGTTAATGTTAGTCGTGAAGGTCACTGAGTGCAGTACATCTTCAAAGAGGTGCTTGAAAATGAGGAACACTGGAAGAGGCAAATGAAAGGAATATAATTAGTCTGTAGACCTAAATAAAGGAATGATTAAGTTTCCCAGAGTTGGAGGGCTTCTATTGAACATTTGACCAAACCATGACTTGGTCTTAAAAAATAAAGGCTTGAGAGCAGATTTACAAACCTTAAAATATCAGATTATGTAGACAGACTGTATAATTCAGCGTATATAAGTTTAATGACAGGGCACATTTAATGTCTATCAATGTTAAGCCAAACACCCTCCTTTCAGTAACAGTGGAGTATTCTGCTGCTTAAACTAGATGGCAAACCAGCACTGCTTTGTGGAAATATTCCTTAAGTACTATAGAAAAGAGAGCTGATGTGACACTACATGATTAATTTACTGCTCAGCATTCCTTTCGAAAGACAAAGCTGTGACAGTATAACATCGCTGGCTGTGAGAAAACATGCAGCTGCTCTGCCTATGCTGGTTGAAGCTGTGACTGTTGCTTTGTTGATATTGCTCAGACTCAGCTGCATTTGTAGTTCAATGTATTGAATGAATTGTTCCTGTTAAATTTAGTCCAGAAAACATAATTGTGCCACATGTTTTGATTTTACTTTTATCAGATATGACAGACATGTTACTGATACACCACAGTACAGGAAGACAGCCAAACAATGTCTATTCAGAGTAGGCATTAAACCACTGCATGTAGCTAGTATTACACTCACAGTTACAGTGACTTGTCATATTATATATATGTATAGTAATAATCACAGCTATATACTGTCTCAGACAGCCCAGGCAGCACTGGGCGATAGCACTTATGAGCAAACTGGGTAATCTAGTTATCTACCTAGCTGCAGTGATTGCTGCTGTGCAGCTGAGGTTACACTCAACCAGTGTGACTACAAACAGCTGCACCCTACTAAATAACATTGTATCTTTAAACATCTCAGCCTCTCCTTATGGAACATAGGAAATGCAAAAGTTATTGTGACTGAAGACAAACGCTAATGTGAGGCAATGTCCAATTTTTAGTGCAGTTTTTTTTGTGATTTAACACAAAGTATCATGGGAACACAAAGTCCTATGGAATGCAAAAGCAAAAAGAAAAAAAAACAAGAAAGGTTACACAGCATCATTTCTGAGGCTCAGTATGTTGTGATAGAGCAAGTATCTACCATATCAAATTATACTTAAAAACAAAGTCAAATATATCCTGCTAAGACATTCCTCTTTTTATTAATTCTTAATTATTTACACTACTTTATTTACAAATACTATTTCCTTGACAGGAATCTTTTTGACCTAGTAAATTGCCTTAGTAAAAATCAAAACAAAACAAAAAAACCCCCAAAAAAGTGATGAATTGATTGGTTATAATCACATCTATGGCTGAATTAATCAACTGTGAACTTGTGTATTGTCCAGCTGTCATAATTATCATATGGCAGCTGAATGTTCTACAGTACCTGTACAGTATATTCTATATGTGTTTATAAAATACTATAATTTAAAAAATCTACTGCCTGCTACATGATTATTAGATAGTTTATTTCATGTGACTACAAAGGATTTTCTTTGATTCTCTGACTTCTTTTACAATGTTTGTAGTACAAATCACATTGGGAAGTGAGGGGATATCTATAGGACCGTGTAATTTGAGAAACAATGAAGAAAATACATTTGATACAAAACAACAAAGTGAAATTTAATGGCACAATGACTGAAGTGTGGTTACATTGTGAGAGCTTTAATCTCTAGATAAGGTGTGCTGGATGACTTAAGATAAGGACTATGTGGAAGCACTTTCAAGGAAGGAGTCCTTGATGACTTTGAAGCCTGTATAAAAGGACTTGGCAACTATTAAACTGGCATTGGGAGTGACTTCATAATGGAGATGCTTTTTGGTAGGAGAATCAGATATATCTGAATACTGAGTGCTAGAGACACCCGGCTTTTCTAGGAAAAGGGAGGTACCTGACATCTCTGAAAGCTGGGTGGAGGGATATGGCAAGTTCAAAACAGGGGAGGAGAAGAAATCTGGCTTCTTTGAAGAAGAAGGGGAAGGGAGCTCTGACATGCCTGTGAGGAGGGTGGAGGAAATTCTGACATTTCACAGCAATGGCTGAAAAAGGGTTCTCAACTCTGTGGTTAATTCTGTTAAACTGTCTTGAGGAGGACTGCAGGATGGTACAGCTGTATAGTTACTTCTCTTGAATATGGGATTTGTTCTTCCAAAAGCAGAGTGGGGCAAAGATTTTAATTTTCTCCAAGAATATACGTTATGTTTTCCATCACAACACATGGTCTTTAGCACAAGTGGGTTTTTTTTTTTTTAATAGACTATTGGTAGACTATTGCATCAGCTTTATAGCTTTGCAGTACCTAAACTAACACTATAAAGACAAAATCCTTATTGTTCTCGTTGTTCAGCTAGTTTTGAACTGCATTCAGCTTAAACTTTAGGAATGAAAAAGTTAATTGATGAGCTTAGTATTAAGGATGGACCTAACAATGAGTTACTCTGAGTCAAATGACTCAGTTGATTAGCACACCAAATAAAAGCTTTATTGTCCATATGTATTTGCTGCTGGACTCTTAGTAACATCTTCATGCCCACTGTTGCCAAAAAATTGAGGCTAGTGCTGAAAACAGCAGTTGTCTGAGGAAGAGACAAACAAGAATTATCAGAGGCAGAAAGAGGGACACAAGGACAATCATCACCACTGGTTGGAACAAATTTGTTGGGGCAGCAATCTTGAAAAGGTGTCGGGGAGGACAGAGTAAGAGGGTGTTTACTGCACTGAGAGTCTCATTTCTCTTCAGATACTCACAGCAGCAGCAGTACAAAAAAGCAAACCAAAAACATCAAATAACATATTAAAGGCGACCTTTGAAGAAATATACTAGTAAACTATAACTTATAAAATATGCTTTGTTTCAAATATTTTAACCAATTATTATGATATTCCACCTCCTTGTGGCTCTGTTTTGGGAAAAAAAAAAAGAGTCTCTCACTTCATCCCCCTCTGTCACCTAGATGAGTTCAAGTCCTTTCTGAAGAGGCTGCCCTCCACTCATTTCCTGCCCATCAGCAGTGTGCATCTTCTCTGGGGCAGCGACTGGGACCTGCAGGCCCGCTACAGGCTCCTTCAAAGTTCCCTGGAGATCCAACGACTTAAGATCCAGCGCACCGCCCGTAAGCTCTTCAGCCTCAGCATCCGCTGTCACCACAATCCCAACCACCAGATGCCTAGGGAGAGGTGGGTAAAAATATCAATTCAATATTCTGTTCGAAATTAGCAATAAATTTACTCAGCATCATAAGCCTAAAGTGCTGTTTCTGGTCTTGATATTTTTGGATTTCTACTTCTTTAAAAGTAAAAAAAAAAAAAGATGTGAAAACTTATACTACAGAGGAGTGACATCTTTCAGGGAAATTTCCCCTTTGGGTTGATGTATGGGTTCTGTTTTTTCTTTTCTTTTTTTTTTTTTTTTTTTTTTTGCTTCCTGAAGCATGCACAGTAAGGATGATATCCATTATACATTTTAACTTATGGTTCTGTTGTTTCTGTCCATCAAGTCAACTTAGTGCTGAGGCTTGCACATGCTGAAAACACTCCACCTCACTCTTGTATTTCACTTTGCAATCTAAAAGGGGAAAAAAACATAGCTGTGGGAGTTTTCTTGATAGGTCATTGCACACATCTGTCACCACCTACTGCAGTTGCAGCTTAAGAGCCTTGCTGCGGATGTGCCATTGTGTCAGCGCTGCATGAAATGCCAGGAATTTTCAACCATCCACTCTAGCAAATATCAGAAAACACTATGCAAAATATGCAAAGTTCCTGGCTTCCACATAAAACACCCCTAAAACTGTTCTGTGTAGGGATGTCACCGCATAAATGGAAACAGAATCTGTAAAATATTCATTTAAGTGGTCTGAAAATGAGCCGCTGTCAACTGTCACTGACAGAAAAAGAGCACACCCACATTTGTGCGTGAGAGTTGGCAAAGGTTTGTTCTGAAGTGTTATCAAAGAGCTGCAGTATGCGCTTCCCCATCCATGGAGTATGCATCAAGAGTGCCTGATGGCACTGGAAATAAGAGCAGCATGTTTATTTGCTTGCTTGTGTAAGACAACCTTGCATCACATGGAGGAATTATTTGGTTTTATTACAACCGTGTGCATTTATATCCACTATGTATACGAGTGAGTGAGTGGTCTGTAACTTGCGCAGGAGTTCTAAACTAATTTTCTTACTGCTATAGTATGTAGTCTCAACCCCCCATGTTCATTTCTAATTTCTGTAAGTGTGTTTTACCACTTTCACATCATTATCACTTTTTTATTTTTTTAACTTTATTTATTTATTTATTTATTGCTCTGTATGTCATCAGTCAGTTATGCTCTAAATCCAGTAAGATCTTCTTTCCTCTACCCTCATCCTTCATTCAAAAACATTAGTAACAGGGACTCCAGACCTTACATCCTCGCTGGTCAGACTATAATAGACAATCAGACAGTGAAGGAATTGAGACAAAGATGAAGGCCTATGTGTTTATAAGGTGTGTGCCAACTACCACAGCAAGATGTTCCAGCACATCTTCGACATGTCAGTGAGGTTGTAAAGTGTGCTGATGAAGATGTGAGAAAAAACAAACAAAACGTCTTACTTGGCCCCACAGATGATGCACCAGGGACAGCAACACACATCCCTTGTGAGAGACCATTTGGATCCCCTCCAATTCATGTATCAGACCCACAATGGGAACAGTGATGTAGTCATCCACCTGCTACTTTGCATTATTCCACTTGGAGAGGCACCATGAGAATAATGTTCATTGACTTCTGAGGTGTTTCAAGACCATCCAGACTCCTCTACTGAAGGAATTTTATTTGAACAAGCTTGCTTGCAAGTGTGTACCGGGCAGCAGTTGAGGGCAGAGGCCCTGGTGGTCTCATCCCCAGCTACTGAAACTAGCTCTTGGGACATGGAATGTCACCACTCTGGTGGGGAGGGAGCCTGAGCTAGTGCATGATGTTGAGGTACTGGCTAGATATTGCTGGGCTCACCTCAATGCAAGGCTTAGGAACAAGTCTCGTGGAGAGGTGCCGGACTCTGTTCCAATCTGGAGTTGCCCTCGGTGAGAGGCACCGGGCAGGGCTGGGTATACTGGTAACCCCCCAGTTGGCTGCCTGGAGTTTTTTCCAGCAGATAAGAGGGTTGTTTCCCAATATCTTCGGGTCAGGAAATGGGTCCTGATTATTGTTTGCGCTTATGCGCTGAGCGACAGTTCAGAGTACCCAGCCTTCTTGGAGTCACTGGGTGAGATGCTGGAGGGTGTCCTATCTGGGGACTCCATTGTCCTACTGGGAGACTTAAACGTTCATGTGGGCAATGCCAGTGAGACCTGGAGGGTTGTGATTGGGAGGAATGACTTGCCTGATCTGAACCAGAGCGGTGTTCTGTTGTTGGACTTCTGAGCCAACACAGTTTGTCCATAACAGCACTATGTGACGAGCATAAGGGTGTTCATAAGTGCACATGGCACCAGGACACCTAGGTTGCAGGTTGAATATCAATTTTGTAATCATATCATCATATCTGTGGCCACATGTCTTGGACACTCAGGTGAAGAGAGTAGCTGAGCTATCAACTGAGGTGGCAGAGTTGGACGCTGGACAGGCTGGGCACACCCAAATGTATAGTGAGGGTGTGCTGGGAGCGTCTGGCAGAGACCCTGGTCTGTGAGATCTTCAATTCTCACCTCCAGAAGAACTTCCACAGCATTCCGAGGGAGGCTGGGGACATTGAACCTAAACGGACCATGTTCTGCACCTCCATTGCTGAGGGGTGGTACAGACCTGTGGCTGCAAGGAGGCTGATGGCTGTCTTGGCGGTAATCCCAAAACTAGATAGTTGACCAGATGGTGAAGCGAGCCATCAAGCTGAAGAAGGAGCCCTATTGGGCTTGGTTAGCCTGTGGGACTCTGGAGACAGCTGACAGGTACCAGCAGGCCTGGCGGAGTGGAGCTCTGGTAGTAGCTGAAGTAGGCAGACCCAGGACATGCTGGAGAGATTATATCTCTCAGCTGCCTTGGGAATGTCTTGGTGTCCTTTCGGATGAGATGGAGGAGGTGGCCAGGCAGAGGGAGGTCTGTGTTTCTCTGTTAGACTGCTGTCCCCGTGACCCAGCCCCAGATAACTGTCAGAAAATGGATGGATGGATGACATGCTTGTACACCAGAAAGTGTTTAACCTTACCAAACTCTGATGATACATGATACCACTTTATAAAAGCCATCATCAATAAATTGTAAATTATCATTTATTAAGCTTTAGATAATAGTTATTTACTGTTAACAAACAATGAAATAATAAATTATAATATTTAATAATTAGTTAATTGATTTTTAAACCATAATTAGCACCATCTCTGTGGTTATTGAAAAATTGTTTAAATAAGCTGATGTAACAATTTTTTAATGTTGGGTATTATGAAGTGTTACCTGTTAGGCTTTTCCATTGAAAAGGATGAGAAATAGAAGGAAAAAAAAACAGGAATGTGACAGTAAAGTTAATGCTATCAAATTACCAGTGTCTCATTGTAACAAAGATTAGAAAGGAAGAAAGGGAAATCATTCCGCTAGATTTGATAACACTAATAAGATAAATGTAATAGCTCAGTATCTGAGCTGCAAATACCAATATGTAATACAAAGGCTATATTAGACCACAGATTTCTAAGAAGGCTGTGGCTGTGTGTCTTTTGCAATATGCTGGAGAGAGAAAAAGAAGATTAGAAGATTACCTCCACTATTTTAATACTAAGTAAATAATTCTCTTCAGATTGAATGCATCTGTTTTTACTTTTCCACAGAGACAACTAACCTTCTGCAGTAAGCAGAACATTTTGTGAGTAAGAGAGTTTGAAAAACTCATCCATACATCGACAAGGAGGTGGCAGATTCATTAAATAAATACATCTTTAAATTTTAAGTTATAAAAGGGCTCTCCAGAATCTATCACTTATTCAATGTGCATTTTTTATTTTTTTATATTTTTTATATTTATATTTTTTCTATATGCTGGCTATTTGCAGTATGTAGTGTTCTCTTTTTAGAGTTTAGAGTTTTAAGTTACAATAGTAATTGAATCTCATTTATTCTATTTGATTTATTGCTTATATTGGTTTCTCTCTGGTAATAATAATAAAAAAAATCAGAATTGTAGAGACAAGGCAGCTTATTCACTGCGTTGAAGAAGATATAGGGTTACCCTCCTGCATGGTTCTTTGTTGGGTTAGTTTTCTGAATCGGCTTGATCTAGTATTCTTTACTTTTTCTTTTACTTTACTCTGCATTTTTGACTGGATATTGTTATCCCTTTCCCCCTCTCCGATTAACCCTTGCCATTCACCTACTTGTTATCTTTGTTTCTCTACAGTATCCTTCTAGAAAGAAACAAAACATGTCAATGTATGCTGATGAGGGATTACTATGTATTTTAAAGTCTTTCAAAGATTAATGAGCACGTCGACATTTATAACTTGTTATGGATGTTATGCAGCATCTCAGTATCCATCCATCCATCCATCCATCTATCTATCTATCTAGCTATCTAGCTATCTATCTATCAGTTTGAAGCTCAACATAGAGAAATCAAAGGCTGTCCTTCCATTGTTCTCTTTAGGTGATCTTTCCAAACTTGTTATGGTATAACTTGTGCCAATGTCATATATCATTGTCAGTGCTTAAGTTCATTTACTTGTCAAACTAACCTTGACCAGCCATACTCTCTGAAAAATCAAGATTCAGATTTCGTCTCCTCTAGTCAAAAAAGAAGTTCCAGTACTGTCAGGATGACAAGGAAAGATGTCTGAGGGGAAAAAAGACAAGATAGGAATATCAAGCAATGCCTTCCACCAAAGGGAAATAACCAGCCCTATCTCCTAAAAATTATGCCCCCATCCAACTAAACAGCATTGCAAATTGTATTGCAAAGAAAACATGTTTTCCAGTCTTACATCAGATGGATTGGAATTCAGCATAAAATGTAATTAACATTATGAATGTGTCTCTTTTAACTCTAACAGTGATCTTTTCCTGAACCTAACCAAGTAAATTTAGTACCTAAACCTAACCAAAAACAGCAAGTGAAAATGAAATGTAAAAGTCTAGCACTAATACAAAACTAAGTGAAAAAAGTAATGGTCCCAAATGGGAGATGAACCCTAGTTATCAGGGTGAACTTATGCCTCACACATGCCTCGGTCACCCCACCAACCCCTTAGGTCTCTCTTTAATATTGCAGTTTTTTATTGGAGAGAAAATATACTTCCCTAAAAATTATTTTTCCTGTCGAGAATTTAACATGTATATGTTTTAACTTTACAAACATTTATTGGTGTGTGTTCCTTTCTGTGCAATATGGTTAAATCAGCTTTCTCAGAATAGACTGAGTTTTAAATTTTCTGATGACTGTTAATGCTCCTATCCTTTTTTTTTCCATCTTCTGCCTATTTAGATCTGTGTTGCAGTGGCTCAACAGGGTGCAGTCTTTCCTGTACTGCAATGAAAATGGGTTTTGGGGGACCTTCCTGGAAAGCCAAAGGACGTGTGTGTGCCACACAGGTGTTACACTGTGCCAACGACCCATACCATGTGTCATAGGTGGCAACAACAGCTGTGCCATGTGCAGCCTGGCAAACATCTCACAATGTGGCTCCTGCAACAAGGGCTACAAGTTGTATCGTGGTCGCTGTGAACCTCAGAATGTGGACTCAGAACGTAGCGAGCAGTTCATCAGCTTTGAAACTGATCTGGACTTTCAAGACTTGGAACTCAAATACCTGTTACAGAAAATGGATTCACGATTGTACATTCACACTACTTTCATTAGTAATGAGATCCGACTAGAGACATTCTTTGACCCACGTTGGCGTAAGCGCATGTCCCTTACTCTCAAAAGTAACAAAAACAGGATGGACTACCTCCACATGATAATCGGTTTATCAATGAAGATCTGCCAGATGCGAAATAGCAGCATTGACCCCATGTTCTTTGTTTATGTTAACCCATTTAGTGGTAGCCACTCTGAAGGCTGGAGCATGCCCTTTGGTGAACATGGTTACCCACGCTGGGAAAAGGTACGACTGCAGAACTCCCAGTGCTTCAACTGGACTCTCCTACTGGGCAACCGGTGGAAGACCTTCTTTGAGACAGTGCACATTTATCTGCGTAGTCGTGCCAAGGTCCCATCAGGCCTCCGCAATGATACAGGACAGGGCCCAGTGGATCTTGCAGACCCTAACAAGCGCCAGATCTACATAAAAATCTCTGATATCCAAGTTTTTGGTTACAGCCTGCGCTTTAATGCAGACCTGCTTCGTAGTGCTGTGCAGCAGGTTAACCAGTCATACACACAAGGTACTCAGTTCTACTCATCCTCATCAGTTATGCTCCTGTTACTGGACATTAGGGATCGGATAAACCGTCTAGCACCTCCATCTGCACCTGGCAAACCCCAGTTGGACCTCTTTTCTTGTATGCTAAAGCATAGGCTCAAGCTCAACAACAGTGAGATGATTCGAGTGAATCATGCATTGGACATGTACAGCACAGAGATACTAAAACAGTCTGATCACCTGACTGCTAAACTCTGTTGAACATAACATTAACATAAGGACAACAAATTTAACAGAAACACCCAGCAAATGAACCATGGGGGTATATTAATCTTACTATTTTTTTTCTCTTTTTCATTTTTTGACCTTTTCTGCCTTTTGATGTAATATTAACTTTGTAAGCATAATTCTTAAAGAGATAAAGGAAAAGGCAGTGATGAAAAGCTTTTCTGGCAGATTAAGAAGATTACTGAAACCACTATAAGGACTGTATCATATTTGTCCCAGCATGTCTGTAAATCCCTAAAAGAACTTAAAATGAGAAAGAGACATAAAAAAATACATGAAATTTATGTACTGGTGAAAAAGAGGCCTTGATTTTACTCTGAGGGATCAAAGGTTATATCTGAAACTGCCATTCTTTATTGAAAAAAAAAAAAAAAACATTTTTAAAAGAAATAATGATAACACAAGGGCAGACCAGATATCACTTCATTTTAGCTAATGAGCTAATGGACAGTTTAATATTAAAAAATGTTTATACATTGTAAGGATTAAGTATCCCTAGTGAGTAAGTAGTCAACACATTACTTATAGACTTTATTACATTTCAGACCCACAGTGAATCTGCATTGCTCTTTGTGAGTTATGAGGCACTCTGTCATTGTTCTGACACATAAGGCACACAGCAGGGCAGTAATGGATAGTCATGTCAAAACAAAAGCCAGCTGTTTATATATACATATGTGGTTGAATGTGTGTGTATGTGAGAGTGTGCGCTTGTGTATATCCTTTTTTTGTTGTTGTTTTTTTTGGCTTGATGCTTATTGCTGTTTGTTAATTGAATGTGTCATTTGAGATTGACTCCAGTGTTTGCTGAATCTTGCATTTGGAGCGCTTCTTCCCGTGTTTGAAATTCAAGCTGTGTTTTCCACAAGGCAGTACCTCCTGGTGCGTGAGTGCAATATTGTGGTCTGAAGATTTAACAATCAATGCTATTTTGTACAGCTTTGCAAAATGTACATGTTGTGACTGCTGATTTGTGGAGCTTTTCAGCACCAAGAGCAAAATGTAAGCATTCATCATTCAGGCACGTTTGCAAGAAAATTTAAAGCCATACACTTCCCTGAGGTAGACATAAAGTAAGTTCATTTTATTTACTTCATAACACATGGAAAAAAAGTTCAAGTTGTATGTTTTTCTTTTAGTCCCTCAGCTGATTTCAGATAAGAGCACAGCAAAAGGGAAGTTGACAGAAGAGTGTATATTATATTGAATAAGAATGTCTTGTAAAGCCATTGATTTCTCATGTTGTTCCACAGGGGAAAAAAGAAAAACAAGAAGAAAAGGTTGAATACTAAAGTATAAAATACCCTTTTAATCTGTACGCTTTTGATGACCATATGTATAAATGTCTGTTTTCCTTTTGAGATATGAAATCTAACATTTTTTGCATGTTGCTGGAAGCATCAACGACTCTCAGTCATCCATCTGAAATATAAAACACTACCTATGTATTGATGGTCAGCCTTTATTTGGGTAATCCAATGCTGAAACATTTCTACTACTGTTAACATTTTGTCGGTCCAGTCCTTTGCTTAAATGTTTGTTAACAAAGATGTTGTATAACCAAGTTGTTCTGGCCATTTTGGGGGGTTCAAGCTTAAAAAAAGGAGACACTGTAGTTGTTTTCATCTAAGCCAAACTCTGGGGAAAAAAAAAAAAAAAAAAAAAAAAAATTTTTTTTTAGTGGT
>VUQI01000677.1:22267-38101 GCA_015106735.1 Paratilapia polleni | reverse complement strand
GGAGGGGTGGGGATTTGGGCTTGTTTTGCAGCCACTGGACCTGGGCACCTTGCAGTCATTGAGTCAACCATGAACTCCTCTGTATACCAAAGTATTCTAGAGTCAGATGTGAGGCCATCTGTCATCTGACTTAGCTGTCGGATAAATGGGACATGCAACAGGACAATGATCCCAAGCACAGCACCAAATCTACAATAGAATGTCTGAAAAAGAAAAGAATCAAAATGTTGCAATGGCCCAGTCAAAGTCCAAACCTCAACCTGGCTGCAATGCTGTGGTGGGACCTTAAGAGAGCTGTGCACAAACCTCAATGAACTGAAGCAACATTGTAAAGAAGAGTGGGCCAAAATCCATCCAGCATGATGTAAAAGACTAATAAAGTCATACAGAAAACAATTGCTTGAAGTTATTGCTGGTGGTAAAGGTGGTTCTACAAGCTACTCAAACACAGGGTGTATTTAGTTTTTCACTCACTGCTTCTGGATTCTGGCCTAGTTTTTGATAAGTAAGTAATGACACGGTGTAATACAACCTCTGACCACAGCTCACGTTTCTTTTAATCATTCATTTAAATGTAATGAGTCACAACTTAAAAGTTGAGGACCACTGTTTTAAGAAATAGTTCCGTCTCTTAAACCCAGTTGTATGGTTTAGAGTCATTGCAAACACATCCTGTGCTGCTTAATATTATTTTTAACCCATGTAAGTTTATTTAAAGTAGCACTGAAATCTATGTAAAACCAGGTCAAACTTCCATTTAGTAGAAATATGCACTCATAAAATGTGCCTGAAATCTTGGGTTTTAATGTTTTCCTCAATGTAAAAATCACATATCTTCAAAGACGAGTAAACCATCTGGAACAAGATGAAATATTAACAGTATAAGAAATAAGGAGAAATAAAAGGGAAAATTATGTTTAGGGGTAACACAACTTGTGCTGGAAACATTGCACATGAATGTAGCTTCACAGACTTTACTAACAGACAAACCTTAAAAAGTCTGACTGACCTCACCTGTGGAAAACATTATGTACTCCATGTGAGCCTCTATTCTCTTTGAGGCCAACCGAGGAGCTGGCGCTCACTTTTTACAGTCATTATGTTACATAAGAAAAAAGCACCTCAGTAATAAAAACACTGTGGAGTACTGGTGACTTTCCATGGGCCGTAAAACAGACAGGTTAACTCGACAGCAGACTGAGCTTGTGAAACTAAATACAGATGTGCACTTCAAGTCCCTTTTAGCAGGTTCTTTGTTGGTTATGCATATAAAATGTTTTGGAACAGTTATGGAAGACATTAAGAAAAAATAAAAATGAAAAGCAGAGAAGAACTGAGAGAAAATGTTACCAATTCATAATGTAAATTTATGGTCTATAGCCATAGCTGTGGCAACATGTTTCAAAGCGGGGTACTGTGGAGATGTCACGATATCTGTGAGCTGGGATATGGCAGCCTGAACACATGAAAAAAAGACCTATAAGTAATGTATTTTTCCCCCACATTTTAATAATGTTTAGATTTTAGTAACGCACATAACTGCACAAGAAGATGAGTGACAAAATGACCAAAAAAAAAAAATTTAAAAAAACATTTATTTTTTAATCCAACAACAGCAAAACCTGCCTGTCATCAAAAATTAACAAATGACAGAAGGAGAGTTGGGAGCTCACATTTCTGAAGCTACCAACAGGATATGCAAGACACAATGAAAAGTTTCATGGCAAGTCCCACTTTTGCTAAGTGGTTGTTGTCCTGAGACCAACATCTGTATGTATCCCTGTGGGATAACAGATTCCTCAACCAGTCAGTATTTGTGGTGTCATCCACAGAGTGCTGCTGATAAAATTTAAAGAGGCACAGAACCCACAAACTACAATTTCAGACCAACATGACAGTTTTCACATGATAACATTAAGAAATGCCCCTGGGCGTTGTTGTAACACTTAGCTCATTGGATTATCATTTTTTTTACTGCACAGGAAAGCTAGCCTGGTTGCCACCAGTCAAAACCGATAAGCATCGCTAGCTTTTTGGCTCCGGTTATAATGTGATGAAATTAAAGTAATGTAGCTTAGCCTAGTTAAAAAGCTAAAGATTAGCCAAAGCTTAGGTAACTGCTAAAAAGCCACAAAGCCAATGCTAACATTAACATTAATACGTACAGTAAATACAGATATTTGACTCCACAAAGTTTTTGATTTATTTTCTTCATATTTGAAGGTTTCTACTTTTTGCTAACATACCAGAAACGTTCCTTTGTTACTAATATAAAAGTAAATTTAGGGAAAATATAGTAAATCTGGCAACCTGGCTGCAGGCTGCAAACAACAGTGAGTTACGGTAAACAGTCCCACATACTGTTGAAGGTCGCACAACATCGCTTTGAGTGTCACTATCTAATTTTGGGCAATATCACAAAAGCAGATCAACTTCCCATTTTTTGAATGTTGACTTCAAGTCATCATTTATTTATTATGTTTGATTATTTTGTCTTCACCCCTTGATTAGCTAAAGTTTATCTATTTAGCTAGACTTAGGAAGGTTATAAAAAATATCAATGTCCATATTACTCTCAGATTGTTTTAATTGGAGCCACAAAGATAGCAATGCTCATCAGATTTGGTTGTAACACTCTGGCTTGTGCACCTAAGATGATTATCTCACTTCCATGGCAGAAAAATTGGCAAAATCAGGATGTGCAGTTTCATCAGCATGAATCCCAAGTTTGAGTTACATGCAACCAATTTCTTATGCTCTGCTAAAATACGGTACACATAAATGCAAGTTAGCCTGTAATGAACTGTTAGTTAGTAATCTGATGATCTTCCTTTGCCTGTGAATACTATCTGTGTCAACTTTCATTGATTTTATCATCAAACTGCTTGTGTAATAGGCAGTGCATAGCTAAAGTGTTTGCATGCACAGGCAACACTATATCTACAAAGACTTACAGTTAAACATAACACCCACTGACAAACAAATAATCTGATAGAAGGCATGCGCTTCAGCTATGCACTGGCGGTTAGAAAAGCCACATTCACAAAAAAGCCTACAGGACATTGACCACTGACACAGCACCCATCCTTCCCCCCACATCCTTTTCCTTCAGTAACTACAAGAATGGTTTCTGCACATTTACAAGGTCAAGTACAAGTACAAGTGGTGATGCATTTACCATTTCTTCAAAAAGAACCAGATCTCACATGTATCACAGTTGGGACATACTGTGGGTGTACCCACCATTGCTTAAAACCAGAAAGTGAATGTCTGTCCATGTCTTAAGTGAACAAAGTGTGCTTTGGGTTAATTTATTCTTAGTAGAATTCACCCAATGTCTACTAAGCTTCAGGTCATGGACATACAATTTTAAATTCATTCATTGATCCCTCAGTGAATGGCATGATTTCAGTATCATGGTTTCAGCCAATTTCAGTGGCCTCAATTCAAAATACTGTTGTGGTAGTCCTTTCTTTCATTAATATCATTTTATATTCAGTGTTTTTCTTATATTGGGGAAGATTTTAGCACCTTGTAAAGATTCCTGTCACTGGTCCTTTTACTTTTTTCAGGATGTCATGTTGTGCTTTTGCCAGATGTCCAGTCCTAGTGAAAGTAGCAACAGTCCTAAATTTCTTCCAGTTATAGATACTTTGTTTTATTTGGACTGATGAACACCCAGGGCTTTAGAAATATTTCTGCAGTGTTTTTCAGCTTTTTGCATCCCTCCAGTGCTTCTTCTTCTAAGGTCCTATGAAAGTTATGAACCAGAATTTGGTCAAACCAACCAGTCCTTCTTGAAAAGAGCAAATTTCATCAATAACCACATTTTGCACAGTGAATGATTACGCTCTTTTGTCTTGATAATTTATCAGTGGTTTGTGGCAGCCTGTAGAAAATATGAGGTTTGGATTAGCCTCTCCATTCCAGACTGCCTCCTGTGCCAGAGATCCTGCTCAGCTGTAGTGGGGGCAGATGAGTTCCAGTCTACCCTCAGGTCTTCTGAAGGACCAGCTTGCCATACTTTTGAGCCTGGCTGCTGAATGCAGGCATCCTAAACACTTCCTCTCAGTGCAAATTTCCCCACACACCCAGGTCATAAACTGAGTTTGTGGTTTATCACCCAGTGGTTCAATAGAAAAACTATCAGTTCCAAAGGAAGTAAACAGCACTGCAGGTGACAGACACTAGACACATAAAGAAATGCTGTCCAGTCAAAACAACCTGCAGAGACATACCGACTGCTGAGACACACTGAAAGAACGCTTCACAGGAGAAAACAAACATCAAATTGTGTATTTTTCCACCGATTTTCTCATTGTTTTTGTCCTCTCTGCACACACCTCCACCACCAGCAAAAAGAAGAAACACGTGGACTTTTACACAAACACCCCACACCCCCTGGCTATTTCATTCCCTGCCACACTCCTTGTCCCCTCCCACTCCCTGACAGTTAACTGTATAAATATCCTACTCAGGGCATTGCTGGGATTCAGACATTGACCTGTGCTGACGAGGGACACTAAAGTGGAAAGAGACCAGTTTAAAAAAAGTAAAAGGGTCTAGCTTTTTCACAGGAGGAAGTAAATAACTGCATCTGTGCAAACTTTCCCAAACCAGAAGACTCAGTCAGGCCCTCTAAAATGTGGCTTCAAGTGTCCCTCTTCTGTTTGTCCTGCTTACTTCTGTCAGTCCAAACCCAGGCCCCAGACCGAGCCTCCCTCCACCGCTTCAATGACCCTTCTGGACGTTGCCATTACACCTTCACTGTGGCCAATCCAGAGGAGTCCAGCTGCCCTGGAAGCAAACCAGAGATGGATGGAGCCTTGTCCCGGCTCACCCTGCTCGAAGCTACGGTCAGCCGGCTCATAGCAGGAGTGGACAGAGGCACCACAACTGGGGTTGGGACTCACAGTGAAGAAGGTCTTCAGGAAGCTTACTCCCAGGTTACAGGGGAAAGAAACCAGCTGCAGCAGGATAAGGAGCGTCTGAACAGGCAGGTCCAGGAGCTGCAGAGGAGGCTGGCCGATCTGAGCCAGGAGGCAGAGAGCCTCAGGCAGAAACCTTGCCAGCGGACGCTCACCCCAGGGGAGACTCAGCGTGAAAACAGACCAGCCAGTGGTATGTATCAGTGAGTAAAGGCAAAGCACACAAATCAAAACTCTCCTAATTAAAAGACTTAATCACAAAAGAGCACATTCTCCTTTAACCACTCGGGGATTCAGTAAGTATTTTGAGGAATTTAACTGGAAACATATTTTACTGCAAATGCTGCCTGCTCTAATGGTTTTTCTGGGTAAATGTCTTTGTGGTAGACTTAGGCTACGAAGTTCACAGAGGCAGCCTGTCAGGCTGCAGTTAACTGTCCCAGGTTGAGTAAGAGGATAGGAATTTACAGCAAATCTCTTCTTTTATGGCTTAGTCACTCACACCGGTGTTTACACGAGGGTGATTATTTTCAGGGTTACAGCATCAGCTTGCTGTGCTCTGAGGCAAAAACTGAGACCCTGCAGCTTTGATGTTAACTGTGTATACATAAAGTGCTATGTATGCTATGTTTTTTTTTATACAAATTTTTATACAAATCTCTCCCAGACCCCACAAATGACTTTGGGAATAGTGGATATCAGGAGATGAAGGCTGAGGTGACAGAGATCTCTGCATCCCACCTGTTTCCTGAAGCAAGTCACAACTTCACAGGTAGTGAATCAACCTGTTGATTGAAGCAAATTAATGCCCTTAAATACATTTTAAGTGTAACTTGCTTTTTTCCTCAGGCTGTGGAGAGTTAGTGTCAGTAGGAGAACCCGTTTCGCACAGGAAAGCTGATAGTATCACGGGGAAGTATGGCGTGTGGATGCAGGATCCAGAGCCTCAAGGCCCTCAGTACACTAACAACACTGTGTGGCGTATTGATGCAGTGGGTAAAGATGTGCGGCAGCTCTTTGCATATGAAGACATGGCTCAGTTCTCCCGAGGCTTCCCCATGAAGGTCCTGGTTCTGCCAGAGCCTGTGGAGAGCACAGGGGCAACCCTGTACCGAGGCTCTCTCTACTATCAGCGGAGACGCAGCCGTACCCTGATTCGTTATGACCTGGCTTCTGAGACTCTGGCATCCCGCATGGACCTGCCTCAAGCTGGCTTCCATGGCCAGCATCCTTACTCCTGGGGGGGCTACACTGACATTGACCTAGCAGTGGACGAACAGGGTCTGTGGGCCATCTACAGCACAAGCAAAGCAAGGAGTGCAATTGTAATTTCGCAGCTGGACCCCGAGAGCCTGGAGGTGAAGAAGAGCTGGGAGACTAATATGAGGAAGAACACAGTAGCCAATGCTTTCATGGTGTGTGGACGTTTATACACAGTGGCCAGCTACACTGCTCCCAACACCACCATCAACTTTGTGTTTGATACAGCCACTGGCGTGGGACGAGCTGTCTCCGTGCCCTTCAAGAACAAGTACCATTACAACAGCATGGTGGACTACAACCACGCTCAGAGGAAGCTTTACGCTTGGGACAACTTCCACATGGTCACCTATGACATCAGACTGGGCAGGGCCAGCCATGGCAGGAGCTAAACAGGACACAAAGTGGGACTGTTGTCGGCAGGACTGCGCTGATGCAACAACAAGTGAAAGAGATGAAATAAATAATCATTTCAGGTGGTCAGTGTACCAAGAGTATTTAAAAGCTTTGGTATCTATGCGTTTTTTTTTTTTTAAATCTGTTTGTTCCATTAGTATGTAAATCAGATGCATCATGACAACAAAGAGCTATTCATAAAGCTGCTTAATGTAGTTATATGATATTGTCAGTGATGGTTCCTATAATAACTACAGAGTAGTCGTGATTTTAATCATGATCATCATATATATAAAATATAGAATTGTAATCTGTAAATGTTTTTTATTTAAGATATAAAATTATAGAAAAAAAGTTAGTGTCCTCTGGTTTCCATTTTGAAAAATATTCTTAGTCATAAGCAAACACCTGCCTCTTGGGCTGCTGAAACCAACAACTGCACTTCCTCCAACTACCAACTGAGGCTGGCTCAAAAAGCAAGTTAATCCTCATAGACTACCGTGTGACAATGCTGACATTTAGAGCAGAACTAAATATATTTACAGCCTGGGACAAAAAAAAAAAAAATTCCTCCTGTACAAGGGGTGAAATTATTTTAAAACTTATCTGTTGATAAAATTGCATTTAAGGCTTGAGGGTATGTATTATTAGGCGAGTGGCCAGTTTGAGTGACCAGTGGGTCTTGTTCAACACTGGTAAAAGAAAGTGTAAGCAATTGGTTCGTTAGTTTCTCCAGTAAGCAGACCTACATTTTGTTTTAAGCTTGTTTTAGCTAGCCAAAGTTAGCATCCTAATGAACTAACAAAGCTAGCTAGCACTAACATTAGCTGACAACTCTCAAAGTCTGCCAGTTCATCCCAATGTATTCCTTAAAAAAAAAAAAAACAGAAAAAGAGAAGAAATGGCAACAGCCATAATGCCAAACTTGAAGCTTAAAAAATTTTAGCTCACAAACCCATGGGGGACATCATGGTGGCCATCATTAATTTTCACCCACATAACTGACTAATAATAAAGAGCTGTTTCATGGTACAGTACCTGATGTACTAATGGCAATATGAAGCAAGTATGAAGAGTATGGGTAGGGTACAAAAGTACAAGAGGTATTAAAAATATCTAATTCTGTAGTCCACTTAAGAATTTTTCTAAAACAATGTTTCTGCAAACTCAGCATCTCACTAATGCTTTTACATTTCTCAGTTTACCTCATGATTTGAGTGTTTCATAAATTATGCCTATGCTAATTCTAAAATTTAGTATGCAAACAGAGGCTGTTTGGGGTATTACGAATACATCACTTCAAGAATCTACAATAGTCAGATCATTTGTGATGTGTATTTGCTTTGTGTTTTATGTAGAAAAAACTGTAACACAGATGAAACACTATCACTTTATAAATGTGGTGTGAGTGGGCTACATTAAGGCAGCAACTGTAGCACAAAGTATCTGTGCATCTAACTGCTAAATAATTTGAAATATACGATCCCAGTTTGGATTTGGGAGACAGACACCCTCTCTACTTTTAAGATTAGGCTTAAAACCTTCCTTGTTGATAAAGCTTATAGTTAGGGCTGGATCAGCCAACCCTGAACCATCCCTTAGTTACCCTGCAATAGGCCTAGACTGATGGGGGCATCCCATGATGGACTGAGCATTTCTTCTTCACTATCCATGTGTTTATACACCACTATTGCATTTAATCATTAGTTATTACTAAACTCTGTCTCTCTCCCATAGTGTGTCTTTTGTCCTGTCTCCCTCTGCTCTCTTCTGTTTCTCCTCACCCCCAACCGGTCGCGGCAGATGGCTGCCCCTCCCTGAGCCTGGATCTGCTGGAGGTTTCTTCCTGTTAAAAGGGAGTTTTTCCTTCCCACTGTTGCCAAGTGCTTGCTCATAGGGGGTCGTCTGACTGTTGGGGTTTGGGGTTTGGTGCCTTGAGGTGACTATTGTTGTGAATTGGCACTATATTAATAAAATTGAATTGAATACAATTGAATTGAATTGAATTGAATTAGCAACTGCTGATCTTAGCAGTGCTAAAAATTTTTTTTGCTGTCTGGCCAATATTAAGAGTTGTTTGTGACAGACATATTGAAACCAGATGGTCCTGTGCCCAAATACATTTTCCAAGGGTTCAACCTGTACGTGTGTGTGTGTGTGTGTGTGTGTGTGTGTGTGTGTGTGTGTGTGTGTGTGAAATCAAGACATTGCAGCTTGCATACCAACCTGTCAGCTGGAGATAAACAACTCTCTTGTATGATGTGTCATGCATCATGTAACACAATATATTTATGTGTGAGTAGTTAACAGAGACCTCTTCGTGTCCTCATTGTCCTTCAGTCACTGATTGCTGTGGATCTTTCTCTGTGGTTTGTTGACACTGTGAGGTCACATATCCATCTCCGAGGAATATAATGCAAAGTTATGGTAAGTAAGTGCATCTGTGTGTGTGTCTGTGTATTTGTGTATGTCTGCATGGGTCTGGGTACAGTCGGCCAGGTGGATTAAAGAATGTTATGAAAAATGTAAAAGACCTGCGAGGGAGAAGAGCCAGCTGGGGTGATTGTGGCACTTGGAAGCGGTGGCGTTTTTTCCAGTCTGTCCATTAATCGCCTGCTTACAATTAGACCTGGATGTATTTGCTCTTCTCTCCTTCTTCTGTGTATTCAGAAAACAATAAACATACTGTCTCACAGAATTACACTTATGTTAAGTATTTAGCAATAGGGTTGTGCTTTCACACATACACATATCTCATCAGTCACTTTATTAGGTACACCTTGCTATTACCAGGTCGGACCCCCTTTTGCCTTCAGAACTGCTTTAATTCTTCATGGCACAGATTCAACAAGGTGCTGGAAACATTCCTCAGAGATTTTGGTCCATATTGACATGATGGCGTCACAGTTGCTGAAGATTTGTCGGCTGCACATCCTTGATGCAAATCTCCTGTTCCATCACATCCCAAAGGTGCTCTATTGGACTGAGACCTGGTGACTGTGGAGGTCATTTGAGTACAGTGAACTTGTCATGTTCAGGAAACCAGTTTACGATGATTTGAGCTTTGTGACATGGCAGATTATCCTGCTGGAAGCAGTCATCAGAAGATGGGTACACTGTGGTCACAAAGGGATGGACATGGTCAGCAACAATACTCAAGTTTCGTTGATTTGTTAAAATGATGCTCAGTTGGTACTAAGGGGCCCAAAGTGTGCCAAGAAAATATCCCCCACACCATTACACCACCACCAGCAGCCTGAGCCGTTGATACAAGGCAAGATGGATCCATGCTTTTATGTTTTCTTTACGCCAAATTCTGACCCTACCATCCGAATGTTGCAGCAGAAATCAAGACTCATCAGACCAGGCAAAGTTTTTCCAATCTTCTATTGTCCAATTTTGATGAGCTTTTGGTGAATTGTAGCCTCGGTTTCCTGTTCTTAGCTGACAGGAGTGGCACCCGGTGTGGTCTTCTTCTGCTGTGGCCCATCTGCTTCAAGGTTTGACCTGCTGTGCATTCAGAGGTGCTCTTCTGCATACCTTGGTTGTAACAAGTGGTGATTTGAGTTACTGTTGCCTTCCTATCAGCTTGAAGCAGTCTTGCCATTCTCTTCTGACCTCTGACATCAACAAGGCATTTTCACCCAGAGAACTGCTGCTCACTGGATATTTCCTCTTTTTCAGTCCATTCTCTGTAATTCCTAGAGATGGTTGTGTGGGAAAATCCCAGTAGATGAGTAGTTTCTGAAATACACAGACCAGCCAGTCTGGTACCAACAACCATGCCATGTTAAAAGTCTCTTAAATCACATTTCTTCCCCATTCTGATGCTCAGTTTGAACTTCAGCAAGTCATTTTCACCATGTGTACATGACTAAATGCACTGAGTTAGTGCCATGTAAATGACTGATTAGATATTTGCCTTGAGTTATTAACAGGTGTACCTAATAAAGTATCTGAGTATATCTGTCTAAGATAGATACATATTTAGTTTAGTTCTTTTCTGAAACCTTCCACAAAGCTTTGCATTATTTAAGAGGACAAAATGCATGCTGCAAATGTAGTTTAAGGATACTTCAAAGCTACGTTCACTCTATGAGTACTGTCCTGTACTCTGCTGATGGTATGACGAGAGAGGGAGACATACCAGAGAATTCATTTCCCACTTTCAGCATTAACATAACCTTATTATGTATTCAAGTCCTAACATTTATCTGGTTCTCTTTCAGCTGCTGTTTTCTCTCTCTCTCTCTCTCTTTTTTTTTTATTTTACTTTAAATATTTCTTAAAGTTATTGTTTATTTTCTATTCTCCTGATTCAGATTTGTTGGCACTGTAAATATATTTCTCATGTAACAGCTGGATCAAAATCATGAGCCCCCTCACAACTGGAACCATTTTGCTGTACATTCTTTCCTTTGTCAAATGTCCTATTTTCACACACACAGCACATTTTCCACATGGCTATTAACTGCACTAAGACTAATTCAGATACTATGAGACAAGTTCTGTGTAACGGTTAAAGTTAAACATCTGCTGCAAGCCCGACTTACATTTAGATTTAGTGAAGCCTTATGTATCCACCTCTAAGTGACAGAACAGATAATAAAAGTAAGCCTTTTTATTATCTCTTGCTGTTGCTTATATTTTGAACATAATCACCACATATTTTCTAAAACATGAAGCTGTTGTGCACTAAGTGCCTAGTGTGTACTGGCCTAAAAAGAGGGGTAGAATATGCATAGACCTTTATCAGCTTAAAGTTTGAAATGTTGTTGGAAAGAGTTAAATGTCAAAACCAGGGTCTAGAGTTCAGCCCAACTGTCTGGCAAACCCTCCAGCAGGTACTACCTGAAGCTGGCTGTTTCAGATCCTCTTTTCAGTGGCTGGAAACTATTTTAATGGGAAACACAGGGATGACTAAAAAAGAGTTAAGAGCTAGAACCTTTCTCTTCTCCAGGCCCAATTAGATTTTGGCCTGTTTCTGTCAGGAATCTTTCAGCAGTTTTTCAGGGAAGCATACTTTATGACACCAGCAGCACATCTCTCGAGTACAATCCCCTGAGAGAGCTGGAGAGAAAGTTTTAAAGAAATTCACAGTTCACTATTGACACATGTTTAAAGTGACCCGCCAGTCATATTATCCCATTTGGTAATGAATTGAGGTATTATGTAAAAATTGCTCCTAGTAAATTGCTGAATAATGTGCTCATTTGTATCAAATTAAACGCAATCAAGCATTAGCATGGTCGTTATAGACCTGGCCCTGACTGCTGCCATGGAGAATATCTCCCACATGCCGCTAGTCGCCTGCAGTTCACTGCAGCCTACTGTACTTCCCTTTATGTAAGGGCCATTCTGATGTGTATTTATTTGCAATTCTGCTTTTTGCTGGATACAGTTAATGTTAATGTTTAGGGAATGTTGGGGTTAGTGCCAGAAATCTCTAACGGTTTTCACTTTTTTACCACTAATTTTCTGTGGTAAAAAAGCAGTATTTACAGTATGGTAATACAGTATTTTGTTACCAGTGAGTGCAAAGACTAATGGGAATTGTTTAAGTTCATTCATTTAGAGGTGTTCATTTATTTTATCATTATACTTTGATTGTTGTAGACATGCAACAATCAAAGTGTTCCAGTGTTTGTGTGACTAAGAACAGTGTTTAAGTTTTGGTAGAGGTACAGTAGGTCACCATGACGCTGACAGGATCATGCTCTAAATGGAATGGACTTGCATTTACGTAGTGCTTTTCTAGTCTTACTGAGTGCTCAAGCCACATTCAAAATTTCACATAGCACTTTATCTATATTCTTAAGTGCTTTATCTATCTTGCATCCATGCCTATGGCCGATTTAGAATCACCTTAACTTAGCATGCATTTATTTGGACTGCGGGATAAGGCTGGAGTACCCAGAGGAAACCCACACAGGCATAGGGAAAACATGCAAGCTCGACGCAGAAAGGTCCCAGAATGTTCAAATTCAAAGGTCCCAGAACTTTCTTTCTGTGAGGTGACAGTTGCTCAAAGCTTTTCTCCTACACAGCACTGTTAGAAACAGTTAAAAGTTGGCAAATGTAACTGGCAGCACTTCACTGTAATTTTAACATTGAGATTACTTACAATTTTGGAGCTGAAAGTTGATTCTTATGGTTTTAATTGCATGTTAAACATTTTCCAAATACCAAGTCCGTTTTTTATATAAAAGTATGCTTTGTGAGCCTCCCCTGCAGAGCAGAAAACCCACTCTCCCTGTGAGTCCATGTGAATGAGAATCAAGTGTTTTTGCCATTAGAGGAGATTGAAAACATAGTAAACAACCATAGACCACTGGCTCACGAGCCTCTCTCTCTGGCAGTTTAAGGATATCCCTCTCCACCAGGAATGCTGCCTCAAGCAACAATTTTGCTTTACTGGCCCATCATCAGCTGTCTCTTAGATTCACTTCAGATGCTGCTCCTCAGGACACACTGAGTATTTCACTTAGGAGAAGATGCAGCAGTGTCTGTACTGATTGGGTTCATCACATCCAGACCTCTGTCTGCATACAGTGTATGCTGTGTGTTAGAGGTTGATTGTGAACAAATCCCACGTTGTTCTTCTTACCTGTTACGTTCATAATTAATTTGGGGTCATATAACCTCATTCATTTTAGTATTTTTTTTTTAAATTCCTATTTGTAGCTTCATGAGTCGATGCACACATAGACACCTGCAGCAGTGTAATTTGTTCAGTTTCTATAAATTCTTTTGAATTAGTTTTGTTTTTTGATAGATTTAGTAATATTTGCTAGTTTTTGAAAGTTGTTCTTACTGATTTCTCTGTCAAAATGTGCTAAATACTGTAGTAGTATATTTAGTCAAAACAGAGGTTCTATATAACAAGCAGTTATCAGAGTCTAACTAAAACTAAAAAGTAAAAAAAAAAAAAAAAATTATCATACTCAGCCAGCTTTCATTGAAACTGTGAGGAAAAGGTAACATGACTATAGAGAGTGGCTATAATCAATATTCTTCATGATACACAAATGATAATGTTGCTTTCTTACTCCTGGGTGTACATAAACAAGTGTTTGCTAACCAGTTTCCCATGGTGACTTGCAACGTCATATGTCACTGTGTTTATTATTGTTATAAAGACTTCTGCAAGTGAATATATAGAATTTGTAGGTGAGCGATAAGAGTTTTGGTATTGGAAGCTTTGTGGTTTCTGTTTGTAGTCTGTTTGGGCAATAGTACTCTGACAGCAATCACATTTGAGCATGCTTTGGTTATATGCAGGTAAACAGTTCATGTGATGAACACAACGGGGCTTGCATTTGTTGAAATCCGATCATAAAGCTGTCGGCTGTCACTGGACGAACATAGCACAGAATTGTCTGACATCTGTCACATGGTCTTGGCTTGGATATCTGCTGGATACACTGGAAGCTCTGACATTGTGGCCATTGTCATCAGGTGATCACCAGTGGTTTCACAGATTGCTGTGTGCTGCTGAGTCCTTTTTTAAGCTTTAAGTCAGATATTGCAACTTGATATTGTATTCATAGTATTCATGTTTAACTGCATATAATCAAAGCATGCTTCAGTAGTTTCACAGAGTGTAGTTAGGTTTTCTCTTTCTATGTCTCTTTTGTGTATTATGCTGTTTCACTTCCTCACAACTAGTTACCCTTTATGGACAAAAAATGATAGCTGATTGGCAGATATTGTTGTCACACAGTTAAGTGCTGTACTGGAGCCGATATTATCGGCTGATATTAGCTCTTTGCTGATCTATCGGTATTGGCATTTATAACGGCTGATAAATTAAAATTAAAAAAGTTAAGAAAAGACAGGAGAAACACCCTTCAACCATGGTACGGGTGTTGACATTGCATAGTTTGCTCACCAGAGGGTACACTGCAACTTCCCTGTTGGCAACGTGTTTGGAATGCCACAACACAACAACCAGCTGATCTGAACAGAGTCAGGCAGACTGTAAACAAGTAAATAAATAAATGAGTGAATAAATAACTACACATAACAAATGTTATGTTATATAACAGCAGTAGACCTGACATGGACTGTATTGGAGGATATTTTTTGAGGTGGAAATTTAAAAAATAATCATAGAGCTTATCTACCATGCACTCTTGTTGTTTGTTCATTTCGGTGAAATATAAAATTCCCTGTTCCCCATCTGCTGAATAGTCTCAACAAGGGCATTTAGAATAAACTGTGGTTGGAAAAGGGAAATCTAGATGTCAAGGGAATCTCATATCTGATTGTTTTCCTTTATATTCCAGGCACTCTAACAGAAAATATGCTTTTGCCTTTGTTTTACCCTGGGCACAGAATCAGTTTTGTCTGTTAGCTATTGTTTTCTGTGGTTTAAACAATCCAATTCTTTCTGTCTTTCCCTCTTTCTTTCTCTCAATCTATCATTCTGTGAATAAATTATAACCTCAACCCTGCCAGCGAACAATGCAGTAACCAGCACTGCTGCTGCGCCAACCTTCAACCCTTTGACATGAAGACAAATGGATTAAGCCTACAGGGATACCTGTGGAGAGTTATATGTATCTCCTGTGAGATTGAACAAGGACTGCTGTGTATCCATTTAGTGTGTCTTACTTCATCATCTGTCGTATGTTGATTTATTCTGGGTTGTATCCAGCTAAATTCTTCATTGGAAGAGCCTCTTTTTTTCTGCTTCACAGTCCAGACAGTTTAGCAGATAAATGGATAGAAAAATGGAAAGAAAGAGCAGTTAGTTTTTTCTTGAAAGTGTCACTGTGGCAATTTTCAGGCTTTACTGTAAACTGTGGTTTTCGTGTTCTGTTCAGTAAGTGTGAAATGATTTGATGATGTGGTGTGGAGTGGGTAATTATTTTCCACTGCCCAGAGCAAAGGCATTTGCTTTCACCTACTGAGAATGACACTAAATATGTTGAAATCTCTCCAGTCTCCCTCCTCTCATCCATCCAGAGGCTGCCTTAGCTTGATCCTGTGGTTTATTTGTCCTAAACCAAAGCAGCAAAGACAGCACAGAGACAAAAGAAGGCTTTAGTATAATCTTATCACCAAGCCAGGATAACAAACTCACTTCAGTCAGAAGTTGGGCGGCTGTGGCTCAGGGCGGCTGTGGCTCAGGAGGTAGAGCGAGTCGTCTACTAATCGGAAGGTCAGTGGTTTGATCCCTGGCTCCCCTAGTCTGCATGCCAAAGTATCCTTGGGCAAGATACTGAACCCGATGCATTCATCAGAG
>VUQI01000677.1:2329-22247 GCA_015106735.1 Paratilapia polleni | reverse complement strand
AGTGTAGATAAAAGTGCTGTATGAATGTATGTGTGAATGTGGCCTGTAGTGTAAAGCGCTTTGAGTACACAGAAACTGAGTAGAAAAGCGCTATATAAGTACCAGTCCATTTACCAAGTTATGTCTTCTTCTCTTTCTGTTTGTCTAGTGGCTGAAGCTCTTTTTTTTATTCTTTTTTCTCCCCTTTGTCGCCAAGTGACAGTCTTTAAAATATTTCAAGGTGTCTCCTAACTCTCTGAAAATGGGGTGATGTGACATTGTGATCAAAAGACAACACTAAAGAAAAACACTAAAAAGAAAAAAGTGTATATTGAAACAGTTTGAATCTCTGGGAAACCTTAGTGGAATTTATGTGGATGACTTGATAAAGGCACAGGCCTAATCTACAATCCCAGTTCCAAAAAATGTTGGGACTCTGTGTAAAATGTAAATAAAAAACAGAATGCAATGATTTGGAAATCTCATAAACCCATATTTTATTCACAATAGAACATAGAAAGCATATCAAATGTTTAAAGTGAAAAAATGTACCATTTTAAGAAAAAAAAATGAACTCATTTTGAATTTGATGGCAGCAACATGTCTCAAAAAAGTTGGGACAGAGCCACTGTCCACAGTGGACTTTGCTAAAACAGAAGACCAACACCATTTTCTATCATAACACTAAGTGACACTAACAACTAGTGGTACTAGGTGACCACTAAAAAAAGATTTGTACTAAAGAAAATATACTCAGCAAAAGTACTGAGCCAAGCCAAGAAGCAACAGCATCTCAGGTTTGAAAAATTAATTTTATAAAATGGAAGTTTTATTGTATAGATACATAGGTCCTTGCTTAATTTTTGTAGCAGAATGTCCCTGTAACAATCAAAAGCCAACCATGTTCAGCTAGAATAAAGGGAGCTGAACAGTTAAATAGAAAACATGGCTGACCAAGCAACCAGGTTTAATTTACCCAGAATTCAAAGCAAATTTGTTTTATAAAACATAATCAAGTGCATATGAATTTAGACATCTGTTTTTAGCCTGAGCTAAGCCACAGTCTCATCTTTGTGAAATTTATGACTATTTGCAACACAAAAATGCAGTGTTAACTTTCACAAACAATGAAAGGCCGAATGAAGCGTGCAGACGTGTACTGTGTATAAACACATCTAAACAGTTTATTTGTTGACTTCTGAAGGCCTTCTGTGTTTACTCCACTGTGTGCACACTGACCTACTCTGCAGGACTTGTGTACTGTACAAGACTCTCATAGCCCGCCAATGTTCCCCCATAAAACATTATTTCATCATGCGTCTTAACTTTAAAACAAAATGTGATGCTGGATTTTTACTCAAAAGAAGGCAGAGCTGAGTAGTTTTCAGTGTGCCTGAAAATGATTTTAGCATGATGTGCATCTGCTTTGTGATTTTAGTCATAAATGTGTTACGTAAAGTGTTTCTGTAACTATTGTCAAAGATGCACCTTCTGTATATAAGTGGTCTGTGTTTTAAATTTGGATTGAAATTGCTTTTGAGATGCATCTAATTTTTCCTTGCTTTGTTGTAGTTGGTATTGAAATATCTGAACTATTTTTTTTTTCTAAAAGCTGTAACAAAAAAACATTGCTCTTTTTCTTGATTTGTTGAAGGCTCTGGACACCATGCCACCCTGGTGAACAGACTTCACAATATTGGCTTATCTGGTAATGCTTTAAGTTGGTTTTCAAAGTGCTTGTCAGCTGGAACACAATGTGTCCACTTTGCTGGGTCTTCTTTCTCTTTGCTCACAATATCCAAAGGGGTTCCCCATGGCTCCATATTTGGACCACTGCTCTTCTCCATATAAATAATCTTTGTCATAATTGATCAAATGCTACATTTCAGTTTTATTCAGAAGACACAGTTATCTATAGTTCACCCCTTTCAGTAGTATAAGACCTCAAATTCCTGCAATCTGCCTTTAATGTTATTCAGTCCCGTTTAACTCAACTTGTGTTAAATGCAGGCAAATCCAAGTTCATGTTTTTCAAATGGCAAGGAGTTGTTGTCTAAACCTCCTAAGATCAAAACTGCTCAAGGGTCACAGCATATAAGTACTGCGGCATCATTATAGTAGATCAGAATTTGCCATTTAAAACTTACATTGAAAAGGTTGTATCCAAGCTGAAACTTAAGTTTCTTTTTTAGGAATCCTCCATCAAGTGAGGATAACTTGATTTTTGCAAGTTTTTTTCCTTCATTGATTTACAGTGATCTGCTTTTCATGAACGCACCTGACCAATACCTGAAGAGGTTTAATACTGTCGACCATTGTGTTGTAAATTTTATTACTGGCAGCAGATACTGTGGGCATCGCTGTTCTCTGTATGCTGCTGTAAATGGGCATCTCTGTATGATTTTCTAATTGGATGATTAATTAAGAATCACATATTCAATATGTGATTGTTGTAAAGAACAATGAAAATTGAATTTGGTGTAAATATAATTCTGTTGAAGTACTGATGTGGTTTTTGCTATTATGTAAATGTGATGTCTTAAATTTTGTCAAAGTGGTCTTTAAAAGCATCTTAGAGTCTGTAATGTAACATTCCAGACTGGCAGATACCCTGTAGATACCCATCTTAAAAATAACCCTGTTTTTACTTAAATGACTTACAGCAGACTTTTGGGGGGTTAAGGTGACAACATTTCTAGATGATCTCTAAAAAAAAGTTTGTTGTACCTCTGCTTAAGCAATCTTTGTATAAATCTATGTAGTGTAATAAATTTAGAATTAAACGATTCTTTAAATCTTTTGGTACCTTCCAAGCAGAGGGCAAAAGTTATGAACACAACACTGACGTGATATTTTGTTAATACATTTTACACTTCAGAAGATAAGAAGCAATATTATCTTAAATTTCATTAACTCCAATATTTGCTTTGTGTCCAACAAATTCTGCTGGAAACAACTCTTCTGAAACAACTCTCAGTTTTAAAATGTACCATTGTGTTCACAGTTAGTTTCTTACTTTGTCATTTGGTGCTGAGCTTGTGTTGTACAGGCAGTAGATTTTTCTGAGAAACATCTACTGAAAATTACACTATGAGAGTTGTGACAAGTTGGATGCTGTAAAACCAATAAAACCAATAATGGTCTGTGGGTTCATAAGTGATTGTAACCTTTGGATGACAAGAAAGTGAATACACATTTGTTTTGGAAAAAAAAGTGTACCTGTTGTGTCTTTAAATAGAAAGAGACCATTTTTATGGAGGTCACTGTCGATTGTTGGGAGTGAAAAAACTGTGCAGTAGCAGAGCCGAGAGTGTGTAAAAAGTGAGACTTTTATGATGCTGACATCTGTGTGTTTGTAATTCTGTGTCAGAGGCAGATTCTCTCTTTAAGACTGTGGATTTGTCTAGTATCCTATCTGCTGTCAGCTCTAAGCTGCAAGCCTGATCCTCCCATGTAATGTGGTTATTTATCTTTCAGATGGAGGATCTGTCCTGACAAGCTCTCTCACATACATAAAATACGTGCATGCTTGCACAGGCACAGTGAGGGTGCGCACATATACACACAGACAAAGGCACACAAAATGAGAACCACATTGAGCTTTTGATCGTTCTCTCCTGCTCTCTGAGACAAATTTAAAAGTGGATGAATTATTTCTCTTTCTTTTCTCTGTCCTCTGGTTCCCCTAAATCCTTTTGCTTCATCATCTACATCACTGCTGTCCCCCTTGGCTTTCCAGAAAAAAAGATTTGCTAATTGCCACATGGCAGTTGGCAGTTACTCTAGCCTGTCTGTCAAACGTCATCATAATGTGGCTGTGCATCTCATTTTCAAAAATTGAATTTTTAGTCCCAGGCGTGTGGTGTGAATGTGAACATTTTAAACATTCCACACAAAAATACTCTTCTCTGTAGATTTTTTTTATAACATTTTAAAAATCTTTTGCAGATGTGGAACGATGCACATTTGTTTTTCATCTGTTTTGTGTATTTGTGGATGTATGTTGCATTGTAACATTGAGTAGTTGTTGAGCAACAAGCAGGACAACTGTTATAGTACTCAAAAATGAAGTCATGCTCAGGGCAGATGCAATTCCTACTGCATTTTTAAAAGCTACGACTTAATATTGTTAGCAGTTCCTTGTTTCCTATGCATAGATTTTACTTGGGTGAGCCTTCCAAGTATGTTAATGACCACCAAAGTATATTCAGCAAGTTATTCATCAACACCATCCATATTTGATTCACTAGTTAAGGATCCTCTCACTCCTATTTTGATAGTTCAGCTGCTGGTAACCAGTTAGCTCCGGCCCAACCCGTCACATGATGGTTGGTTTAGTGGTGGTCCTGGATGTTATTCAGCAACCTCTCTGGGGAGTGTCTCATCCTGCAACCAAGTGGACTCTAACACCACTGTTGAGGACTTTAGTTGGCAACAGTAGTCTTTGTTCTGCTCTGGAGATCTGCTTTGAGCTGGAGGGTCTCTCAAACCAGAACCTGCAGTGGTAGTGGTGGTAGCGACCTTGCTGCGACCACCTCCACAAATAGAAACTAATTCTGTGGAAAACACTGCAGCCTGACAATAATGTGCATGCAGGACAATATGGAGGTTTTTACACATGAAAAAGAAATTTGTGTGCACATCGTGGGTGTATGCATGAACCTTCAGATGATTATTCCATAGATTTTCCACTTTGCTGTACAATGCGAAGTCCATTTATCTGGCTGGAAAAGTGGACTTAATGCACGACCACACATCCTGACTGGCACATAATAAATTTACAAAAAAATGGAACAAGGTCAGGAGTTTGAGAAGTGCAATAAAAATATGAGTATAGACTTCATATTATAGAAATGTGGTGATACAGTGATGACAGAAAAGTCTTTGTGGTGCAGTAAGAAGTGGAGTATGTGGACGTATGAATGTGTGTCTTTTAATGTCTGCAGCATTTTCATCCTTGAACCGCTCTGACCTGGTATGGAAGTCTGTAACTTAATAAGCCATTCTACTCATGGCATCAACGGGTTGGAAACACTGAGTGGAAAAAAATCTAAATTCTTGTCTTTTTCCATGCTCAAAATCACAACCAGTCCAAGTGAGGAAGGTTGCACACACTTGACTGAGCTGTGAAAGACCTTCTACTCTTGGCCACGGCAGCAAACATTTTCCGATCGCCTGCACCTACTGGAAGCAAAGAACTCGTGGAGGGTGCAACAAAAAGAGTCATGATCTTAAAATTTTAACATGTCAGTTTGATATTGGGAAGAATTTGGTGGGGCCTTCTGTGAGTGGTTTTCCACCAGACTAAAGGTGATCCCTCTTCAGGGAGTGTGGTGGCCAATGTCTTGTGGATGAGAAAGAGAAAATCATCATTTTTTTCCAAGTATAATCAGCCTTGTGTAAACTGACAGACAAAGACTGATCTTTGGTTTGTACAACTTCTGTTTTTTCTTTCTTTTTGTACCCATCCTTGATACAGCTTTTCCAGCTGCGTGGTGCATGTTGGCAGATACGGATGATGATGTGGTGAAAAGCTATAAAATGAAGGAAAGGAATGACAAATCTGTGATGACAAAAGCAGAAAGAGGACAATGTGACTTAGTGAGCTGAGAAAGGATGATAGTTAAAGTGGAATAAAAGACACCAGAGAAAGAAAGGAAGATGGGATACTGCTTAATGACAGCATATGTGACAGAGAAAATGTGTGATTTCCTCATTTTGTAAGATTATTTTTATCATTTGAAAGCATAGTAAAGGGGTGTAGATTGGAAGTGCTTTGAAGCAGTTAAATCACTATATAGAAAAAGCTAATTTGAATTTAAAGTTGATTAGAAAAGCAATCAGAGGTCACATGACCTTATATGTAAAAAGTAAAATAAACTCTAATGTCAAGGACACTTAAAAGGGGTCTGGAAGCCATCATGATATGAATTAAAAACATATATATGTTACATGTTGTTTGTTTGTTTTTCCCCCCCATAAAGATAATTCTGGATCCACAGTGGTGCTACATGCTCTGAAGCCTGAGTGTTCTAAGTGTTTATTATTTATTACTGCTGTCAATGTAATATTTATAGAATAATTATGAACTTCAACTAAACAAGTTCAGAACTTAAAAATATAACCACTGCCTCATGTTTTCCTCTTCAGACACAAGTGATCCAATGAAATGGAACAATACAAACAGTTTAACACGCCAAAATCAAATTCCCCCTTACACTTGGTGCCATTTGATCGGCAGAAAATGCTGTCAGTTATAACAAAAAATTAATAAATATTCCGCTACAATAGATTCCTGCATATTAGACTAAGAAAACAGTCTGCTTTGATGACAGATTTTTTCTGCTTTGCTGCAGAGCATCATCTGCAGCGCGTTGCCTTCTTTCACTCACATCTGCAAATCTCCGTACAGGGAAGGAGGCAACTGTGTTACATTCACTGAGATCAGCAGCAGACTTTCAGAGATTGAGAGTCAATAAATATGTGAAAATGACTCGGCTCTGTAACATGTTTTACAGCACCATGGACCATGGACGGGTTGTAACTCATGGATGATGCAGTGAATGATGATCAGGTTAGGATTAATCTTTTCACACAGGAGTGTGGCTGCTCCTCTCTATTATTATTATTATTGTATTATTGTAAAGCCAATAAACTGTAGCGTAACGTTTCTTCAGAGACCCCTTCACAGCAGGGGTTTCTAACTTTAGGATTGGCAAAGGGGTTACAGCTTTGAATATAATGTTCGTTCTATTGCATTGCAACACCTGGAAACACAAATTAGGTCAGTTAGAAACCACATATATTTGCAAGTAGATTCCACTACTGATACAAACCAGACTACCATTCAACAAGAGGAAGTGGGGTGAAGGAAAACAGAGAAACTGGTGGTGCTGCAGGAAAGTGACAGCAGGGGTTGAAGAGGTGAGAGAAAGGGGGGCTCTTCTGGGAAAAGATATTTATGAGAGGTGTGGAAGAAAAAGTGAGGAAATATAAGGATGAATAAATGAGGTAGGGGAGATTAAAAGTGAAATGGGAGTAAACAAAATGGCAAAGTGTAAATACTGTATGCGCTTGAACTCAAGTATTGTAATCATCAAGGTGCTTGCCTTTTTGAGTTTTACTTTGACTCAGTGACACTTTAGAGGGAATTTTTGTACTTTTTTACTCTGTTGCATTGGTTTGATAGATATAATAACTAGTTATTTGCTGAAGTTGGGGTTCTGCTGGCCTTATGCTGTGCCTCGCAGGCGACTGTTTTTGCAGTGACTGTTTTGCATTTTGACTGGAAGCATTACTGCTACTCAAACAGGAGAACTCTTACCCAAAACTACATTTTCTTAGAAAAAAAAAAGCTCTTTCCAAGAGTGGACAGACCTGCTGCAGACAGAGTGGAGCTAAAGTTATTTTGTTGACTTGGCATCAGTACAAGCAAAAGCATAGCTGCATATTAAGAAAAAAAAAAAAATCACACTCAGTTAGGAAAACAATCTAAACCCGTCAGTGACAAAAACAAGCACTTTTACTTTGAGGCCTACAGTTGCCCTATGGGATTACCTCACAGCTGTTTCGCAGTTGCTGGTTATAGCGTTCTCGCTCAGTGTTGGACAAAATCCAAACGTTTATCCCTATAAATAATTATTTATAATTCAAAAAGATGAAAAATTAGGGCCCAAATCCAATTTTGGCATTGGTGATTTTCCTGGTTATGTAGAGGTGTTGCACTTCTTATTAACCACAGTTATGTCTTTCTGCCCCACCTCATTCACTGTAGTGGCAACAGACTCCCAAGCTGCTTGTGTTGGCTCTGTTAGTCAACTCAGTATTATTCCACTGAATAATATGTGTTGCCTGGCTACAATCTCCTCTAATCTCGTTTTTGAAAAACTTTGCTTTTCTCATTTGGTCCATGGCTATCCCCGTCTAAACCCTTATTTATGCTGGCATTTTAAAAGGGGAACTTGCAAGGCAGGCCCATCATATTAAGTTGATTTGTGATTTGTAGATCATAGGGGCCTCTTAGAACCTGCTTAAGGAAGGTTTTTTTATGCTCAGCATCCTTTATGAATCAATCAATAATTAATGTAGTTGTCTTTATCTGTCATGTGTCCCTTCGTCCCAAAGAAAAGCAGTAATTTTTGTCATTATTTTTTGTCGTTTTCACTGGTAGCAACATGATTCATTTTTTGGTTTCAATGGGTTCTGACTTAATGAAGGCCACAGCTATCTGTTCAGGGACTTCCAGAGAAGAAACTCCTCCTCTGGTGAGCAATATCATTTCCCGTCTCGTGTGATGACATGTGGGATGGAGTCAAATGTATCGGAGGGTGGAGATGTTAAGATACAAACACGCACAAACACACGGACACACACACACACACATATAAACACGCACGTGCTAGCAGATGTGTGAGCTTTGCATAAACAGCCACACTTCTTGTCCTTGAGTCCCAGTTCTGGCCAAGATTCTTGGCTGACCAGGAATATAACAGGCTCTAGGAAACTCAATCATACTTGCACTCAAATAGATGCAAATAACTGAACTCGCAAACTATAAAAGAGTGATATGAGTGTGACTTCAAAGAAAGCCCATGATGCAATGCTGTCTCCATGTGTTTGTGATGCACAGGAAAATCATGTCCAAATGTACGACACATGGTTGCAAAAGGCAGGGTTTTTTTTTCGTCAGCTGGTCTGTGGTGCACGTGATAGGTGATTCACAAAGAATGTATTTATAGAAAGGATGATGAGAGGCGTTGTTTCCATCAAATATCAAAGCAGTCTTACTCTGAACTCTCATAACTTGTTGGAATATGGATGCACACTGCCTTTATGGCTGGCCCAGCAACCCTTCAAATTGTACAGACGTAAGTGTGTGTATTTAGATGACATAATGGGGACTTATCTTGAACACACTCGTGCTGTGGAGACCTGCTGCTTGTAATCCCACATTTATTTTCACATTTAAACCACTAGTGTGGAATGTTTGTCTCCCCCTTCTGGGAGTGAGAGTATGTACACAAACACGGACAGCACAAGTTTATGACAGGGTAAAGCCACACTAATGGTAATCCCTGTTTGACCTCCTTGTTGATCGCTTTTCTTGTTTGGACAGTGACCCTTCTGCTGAATGCTGTTTTTATCTGAAGCATTTTTTTTGATGCATTATAGGTATTTTGAGTTGATACTTTCATGAGATCAGGAGTTTTTGATGGTGCCATATAGTCCATTGAGAGTCTTCACATGGAAGATGTGATTGATTGCAGTTGTAGAAGGAGATAGAAACAGGTGCATGGATGTTTTTTGGAAATGAAAGTGCCCTGGATGACGAAAAGAAAAAACTGTGGAGGGTGGGTGGCTTGGAGAAAACTTGCTCTCCATTTCCAGAGAAAGAGTGTGAAATGGAGACAGTGAGGGAAAAGGAGAGATGCCAGAGCATGAGGAGAGTGGGTGTGTCTTGCTCCATCTGTCCCCTCCCTCTGTTCCAGAGGTATAGATGGTGCAGGAGCAGCCTGCTGCATCCAGAAGTCCAATCTAGTGAGCAGCACTAGTCCTGACAACCAGCAGCTCAGAGAAGTAGTTCAGCCACTCAGAAGCATCCAGCCAGACTCCTGCAGCTGCAGCAGACACTTCACTCAACCACCTGTTACTAAATCCTTGACAGCATTTATTTCTGTGACCCACTCACGGTGTGAGATCTCTGAGGTCATTCAGATCACTGCAGCTCTGAGACTCAGAGCTGACATCAGCAGAGGTGATGATGAGGATGCAGCAGCACGCGAGCACCTTTCTGGCCCTTATCCTTGTGGTCTTCACCTTGAGGATAGTTCTGTCTGGTCCCTCCATGAGCAGAGGTAGGTGATCTTTGCATTTGTGTTACTGTCTTCCACTAAAACATCAACATCACGTGTAACTACTGAGGTGATGTATTTGTTGCATATGTCAGTGATTGGTCATTGTGGGTTCCTTCCACAGTATAAGATTCATATTAGTGAAAATGAGTGTAACTGTCTTTCTGTCTAAGTTGGATTGTTCCTACTCCGGGGTTTTTATCCAAATGCATGCCAGGATAAGCTTAGAAAGACAATCTGATTTTGTTAGCAAGATGGATATTTGTTTCAAGGATAAATGACAAAAGTAAGGACTTGTAAGAGTACTGAGCATGTTAAGTGATGGATTCTCCTGTTTGAAGCTCCACAACAGTTCCCAAATAAATAACAGAAAATTAACAAAAGTGAAAGTGATAAACAATAAATTAGAAAAGAGTTGTGAAATGATTCATATTCTATAAGTGGATTTGACACCACGTCTTTAATATGTTGTTGAACCCCAGCTCTGAAGAGGGAAGGTAAATCTGCCTTCCTCTCTACTGTCACCTGTCAGGGTTTCAAATTGCCTTGATTAGAAGCTGTGTGAACTCTGTTTTTACGATGCCTGTGGTTTATCCACATTCCTGAAATGAGGTGAGCAGACACAGTCGAATAGGTCATTTACAGCTCACAGGTTTTAAGGATTTAATGCTTCCAGGTTTGGGGTCAAGGGTTAGACTTGTAGACAACCTTATGGGACAGCTTTCCTGAAATCATGCCCACTAAGCATATATGAATAGCGTAAAAGTTAGCCAATTACTTGCATACATTGCCTCAGGCAAAAGAGTTGTTTTTTTTTTTATTTCATTTTTAAAACATCCTGCTGTTCTCATTAAAGGATTATTACCAACCGCCCCGAAGACGCCACTTAAAATTAAACACAGACTCTTCAGTAAAAAAACGCATTTCCAAAATGCCTACAAATGCTGACAGAAATTGAGATTTTTGCAACAGTGCATTTTTGACATGTATAAAGATGAGTAGTTAATAAAGGTTTATAAATGATCAGTCTGTGGTATCAATCCCATCACCCCCCACGCATTGTTTTCTTTATAACACAAAGGAAGCATAAAACTGTTTCTTTAATAAGACAGTGTATTGAGTCTCCTATGTCTGACTGGATTCTCACAACATTCTTGGAAAAATGCACAAATACATATTAGATGTATTTTGTACATATTGTGTAATTATCCAAAGACAAAGAGTGCACCCAAACTAAAGCTGGCATTCCATCTCTGAGTTTGTGCTTTGCAGCTTTGTTCCATTTTGTGAGTAAAACTTGGGTGCCCTTTGAAGATTTTGATGGTACCAAAAGTAATTTGAGGTGAGGAGGCTGGAGTTGGTATAAAGAGGTAAGCATGGTGAAAAAGGCTGCTTCCAGTGGTGACCTGCTGACTGTAGTTGGCTTGCAGACAAATCTCAGTGTGCAGCTTTGGCAGCTAGATGAAAGAGGCTATGTGTATTTTTGCTTTGGGAAGAAAGTTAAATGTCTGTATCTCTGTTCTTCTTGGACCAAAGATAAAACCCGGTATGCTGCAAAGTGAGTTTGCTTTCTTGTGTGATAGATATAGCAAAAATATATGGATGTCAGTCTACTTTCCAAGGCTTTTAATTCCTAGTTATGCATTTGTGCTCTTAAACATTTTTTCCATTTGTATCTGAATGAGTTAAATCTCTGGTAATACTGAAATTATTTACCACTAACCCACTTGAGGACAATATACTGTATAGCCCGCTAACTACAGCTGTGCCAGACCAAACATGGCCTCATGCCATGTGGAGATTAATGAGAGGGAAATATGGCAGGAGAGGGGAAAGTGGAAGAGATTAGAGGACAAGACAGATAAATTCAAAGCACTTTAGGAAGTTGAAAAGAGGATCAGGTTGATGGAAAGATGGCTGTTGACATATGCAGGATGGCAGAGAAGAAGTGAAGGGGGTGAAGGACGAGATGGAGCAACACCATAGGAACAAAAGAAAACAGCTGTTGCTCGCAGTTGAATCTGACAGGAGGAGGTATTTAATGTGAGAGCGGAGAGACCTGCATGGAAGCCAAGGTTGGGGTAAAATGCAGAAATACAATCCCAGGCACAGCGATCTGCTGTTGGGCCACAAGGCAGGTCTCCTGCTGAATTACAGTAGATATTCTCTGGGCTGAATTACACTGGTCTGGGGTTATTCTCATTAGAGCCAATATAGGTCGGTTTTTCAAACCCTCGCTACTTTGGCTGGCACAGAGCTCTGAGAAATGTTCACACTTCATTTTGTTAAATGAAGGTGACTGTTATACCAAGCTCCATAAAACATCTGCCAAGTCTCCTCTCTACCTCTTTACGTCCAGGACAGAAACCTGATAGGACAAAATACTGTACACCAGAGATGCATTAAATCTCAGAGAATCAGAACACCATGCACACATAAGCAGGGTATTATGTTTGTGTATATACTGTATGTGGTGGGAAGGTTATCAAGCTGAGGGCACTAGAGCAGTAAACATAAGCATTGTATAATAATTTTTCAGTTGTGGTGCTCTGCTGCTCTGACTCAAGACAAAGTGGAAGTGACACATTATTCTGTGTCACCTCCAACCACCAAAACTACCGCATTAATTTAAACAAAGAGGCCAAGAGTTCTTTTCCATTGCATATTTTGAAAACAAAACAAGCCTTGATGCCTGCTTCAGGTTTTTTTTTTTTTTTTGGGGGGGGGGTTACTTCTGTATTTATAATCCATTGGTTCACAGCTCAACATGAGTGGAAAAGTCAGTCTATTTGTTCTCATTTAGTACAATCCACTACATCAAGAGAGGGGAGAGACAGGGGAGCATGAGAGGACTGCTCATGGTGAAGATCTGTGGTTTGATAATGTCAGACAGTTAATCAGAATGTTTTAAAGCTGAAAAGCCACATGCTGTACAGATCCATGTTGTAATATTTATATTCAATTACCAAACATAAAAATATCACATTGCACTCAAGTCAAAACTTAAGAGAGCATCTGACAGCCTAATTAACCTACTCTCTTGACTGGAGGATCCATCAGTGATCCAACATGGCTGTCCTGCGGAGCCAAGATTAATTTTCCCATTTGAGGGTGTTTCTCTTTATCCAGCCAGCAGGATTACGTTTTCTTGGTATTGGTCCAGGATGACTACAAGGGCGAATTGTTTATTGTATGATGTGGCAAAGTTTATTGCATAATCTGAGAAGTTTATTGGCTGACTCCCAGTGTTATGACTGATTTGCTTGTATAGTATTCAATGATAAATTGGCTGTGTTCTCTGGGGAAACATAAGGATGATATTTTGATTGAAGGTATTAGTCATCACTACAACATATACTTTATATTGTATTATATAATATACTTCATCCCCCCCAGTGTTTGTGTTTGTGTGTGCAAAATACAGATGAAATTGATTAAAACAGATTTGTTGCTGGTTATATGGTGGCATAGTAGTTTTTTCGTTTCTTTTTGAATTTATGAAACATTTCTCTTGCACTTCTTTTCAGGATTGATCATTTTCTTTTTTGGACTGTTATCCTCCCTCTAATTGTGGATTTTCTTTTTTATATATGCAGCGTCACAACCTTTTCTTTCATATTTCCTTAAGTCTTTCTGCCATAATCTCCACCATACTCCTAGCTGCTGTAGCATACTGTGTTTCTATTGGTCTGCTGCTTCAGCTTAGGCAAACCAATCATTGCTGGTTGAAGTGAAATGCCTTGCTACAGGTGTACCACCACAGATATCAGATTTAAAACTCTAGTACATTGCCAAATACAGAGAGATTTACCTGGTGCTGAATTTAGTCAACATTGTATGAACTTGTTTGGCAAAAGTTCCATGTTCATGCAAAAGTCCCACTCTCCAGCTTTAACATTGGCTGATTATGTGATCCTTATTATGGGGCCCCTGGGTAGAGTTGTAAAAGCTCCTCCAGCCCTCTTATGTAACAGGTTCCACAGATCTAAACAGGAAAAAAATTATAACAAGTGTGTGCTGCATTTCGTGGTAAATTTGCATGTTGCTTTATATGTCCTCAGTGTTATTTTAGTCTCCTTTTTTCTTCCTCCTTTTGGCCTGTTCAGTACACTCTCTATGGTTATTAAGGGTAAGATTATGAATTTAATTGTATTTAAACTACATGTATTTTACTGTGGTTGAAAGGATTCAGTGATCTCATGTGCGACAGGGTCAGACACCAGCAGAGCTGCTCTCAGGAAGACCCCAACTTCAAATAGTCATTCACCCCCCCATCACATTTCACCCCCAGAAACACACACAATAAATAACTGTGGCTTAGCAGTTTTTTTTTTTCTGTATGTCTGAAGCTGTTTTCACGCATACACTGCAGCCCTGAACTCTTCTAGACATTCCCGGACAGAGGTGCATGTGGGAACACAAATGTCTGACACAATCGGGTTTGACATTGAACAGTTTTTAACCTGCCAATTCTCTGTGTGATGGTGGATTGTGCTGATGTAAGTGCAGGTAATGGTCTGGTGTATTCACAGCTTTTGAGTGGCCATCCTGTGACCTGCCTGCTGCTTTACTCGGGCAACACCCTGACCTAAACCAAACTTTTCCTTTTCACTGTAGCTGATTGATTATGAGGACTTTGACTGGATTCGTTCCTAAACCTTTATTCATTTTTCTCTGGAAGTACTGATAAGCCTTAACAGTCTCTGAGTGGTGCATGGGCCAAATGGCCGGGCTTTGGGCAGGTCTTCCTGGGGCAGAGTCGATGTTTGCTTGTTCTGGAGTTTAAAATGTGTTGCCAGAAGTTTCCTAATATTTAATGTGCTCTGAGCCCATCTCCCTCTGCGCCAGTCTCTTGTTTTTATCGGAAATATTGATGTGAGAATCGAAACAAATGCAGATTTGATAGGAAACACATAGCTGGAAAAGCATAATGGTATTTTTCAAATCCAGGGCTTCCCCCTCTTTCACTGTCAGTGTCTGTTTTGGCGTCTGGCTGCTGCTGGCAGTATTCCTCCTGCAAAGTTCCACTATTTCATTTAGCACTGAAATATGAGCCAAGGACATGTGCTGTGGAGAGTATAATACAAGTCGTAATCCAGGCAGAAAATCTATTGTTTTAAGACATGTAGACTATGAGGAGTGGAAGTTTTAGTGCCTGTAGGCTCATTTGTGATGTCCACTGCAAAAACATATTAAAAATGCAGAAGATGGAAATGTAATTGACTTTAGAAATTTTGACTTGATTTAAAAAGGGTGTGAATCATTGAATTAAAGCACACTTAATAGGATAAAAACAGAACGACAGTCTGGTTTAGTTTCAGTAATCTCTAAGTCTTTCCACCATTACTGCTCACAATTTATTATCCAAGTCTGCACTGGTGGTGTTATTGTTTTATATGTGCACCAGGCAACTGTCAATCACTCTCCTGGTGCAGCTGCACTTCTCTGTTGCAGTTCTCTGATCTTTATTACCTCACCTATTATAAACAAATTTTTAGCATTCCCAGTTATTGGCTAATGCCACAGGCCGCATGGCAGAGACAAATAATGAGAAAAAGTAAAAAAAAACTTTTCTACATATTGTGCTTGAAGAGATGGAGAGTTGCTTTTCTGTTGACTTCATGATGATGCCAAATTTCTTCATGAATTTATGACACCATTTAGTAGATTGTTTTAAAACCAACACAGATCATTTTTCATGGGACCTGTCAACCGCAAAAGTTTATTTTTGGGCACTGTGTAAATACAGCAATAGTATACAGTCTAAGGAAGCTCTCTTCTTCTTTAGTGCCTGTTCAGATCTAACACGTAACCTGAAGCTAAGCTGATTTGTGCAGGTATTATCCTCAACAGTTTTCAAATCAACACAAGCTTGCTGCAGCTTTGCTGATATTTTTTTGTTTTGCTTTGATAACAGAAAATATCACAGATTTTGATTTACATTGTTTGCATTGTGGCTTTCAAAGCCTCCGACGAACACAGACACATACTGTATCTTGCATCCATGAATACATCATAGAGAAGCTGCAACACATGCAGTTTATGATGCTTGTAGTTGGCAGGAAAAAAAGTAATGTTCTTATCAAGTTGGGAGCAAGCAGAGCTGTGCCGGCTTATATAATCACCACTACTGGCTTGTGCCTCAGTGGAACTTGAACCAGGAAAACATCTGCTTTGACTGTATGTACTACTTCTTTTTTTATTTTTGAAGCAATGGACAGCAGAAGAATCCAAGAAGGTGCAGGTTCTTAAAATGAAAGTTTTTGTACTGTAACTCTGTGAACTCTCTCAAGCTTTTTGTTCTGCTTCTGTAACCCAAGACTGGCACTAAAATGAGTTTATTTGAAGGTTGTGGATTTTGATTTCCTCATCTTTTTTTGTCTCGATGTATTCCTGCTTTTGTGATATGTTGTGTTTGTATTCTTTCCCATGTTGCATGAAAAAGCATAAGTGAGCTCTATTTGATTAGCTCTATTTGGTTAGAAGCTCTGAGGCATGCTTCATTGTCACAAAGGTCTATTATGATCAAAATCTTTACATAATTTTGAATGCATTGTGCTAAAAAAGGAGCCAGAATGTAAAAGAAAGTGAATGCAAAAACATTAAAAGGATCAATGGTGCCTTCTCTTGCTTCCTCAGTGAGGCGTCAAAACATGAAAGTCCGCATCAGCACCACAGGAGACACCATTGTGATGAAGTTTTTGCGTCCCAACACTGACACCAAGCTTGAGGGCTACATCCTGGGCTATGGCAGTAGCATGTTCTCCAAACAGTTCATTCAGCTGCCAGAAAATGGACAGCCATATGAGACGGAGTTCGGTAAGAAAGCTAGGTGATGTAACATGTAAGACCAGGTGGTTATCAATACATGTGTATTGCTGTTGCTGCTAAGAAGCGAGGCTCAGAGGAAATATAACCTGTAGATTGTTCTTCTGTGTTTAGATGCTGAGCCTAAGTACCTTATAGCTGTCCAGCCCATCCCAGCTAATGAGGTGAAAAAGCAGTGCAAAGGTATGTCTGTTTAGGAAAGGAAAAGTAGTTATCACCAAGGTGACTTGGTACAAGAGTTTTTTTTAGACATTACATGTGACCAGCTGTACTTTAAGTAAGATGCTAATTTGTTCTCAGGTAAAGTGGAACTGGAGAAGCCATTACACCTGGTCATTGGGTCAGTGACACCCACCTCAGTTCTTCTGTCCTGGGGGACACTGCTGAAAACTCCTTATGAAGGCAACATCATGAATGACTGTCTGGAGGATGGGTGAGCTCAAAAAAACATGTCATGGCACAAAGCAGGTGTTTTCAAAGTTTCTCTTCAAAACAAGTGAGACAGAACCTTCGAAAAGGTTCACATTTGGGGACTTTGTGAGGCTTATTCTTCATCTTAATTTGATTTAGGGTATGAACATGCTCTAAGTTTTGGAACAGTTCTCTAAGTGGCTTGGGTAAACAAGGTATAATATGCAGTCATTTAGCTAGTTATTTTGGCCCCATTCCTTAGTCTGATTTTGGCATTTTGGCAACTTGGCACCATTAAAATTGTGAAATGAACTATTAGCAATTTCGTATATAAATGGCCTCACAAGTTTTGCTAGATTTGTTTAAAAATAAATTAAGAAAACTTTCATAACTTCTGGGGTTGTAAGGAGTGTATTGTTTTTCAAGATTTGCAGTGAATCTTTGGATATTTATGTCCTATGGACATCAGAGATATCCATCCTTGTGAAGTATGAGTTTTAGTAATTATAAAAATGTGCTATGTTTGTCATTACACAAATAGTACATGTTTTTATGCAAATTGCGGCAATCAGATTCTAGAGGTACAGTATTTGCCTGCTGAAGCTTTGTGCAGCTACTGCTGTAATACCACTGACCTGCTCTTAATGAGTGGGAACTACATTTAACCCATCCATTATTCTAAGAACATGGCATACACCTGTCCCTTTTCCCTCTTGCAGTATATTTACCACTTACCAGTGACATAGCTATCACTGTGACATTAACTAATGGGGATCCTTTATTTTCCTAAAGTACCAGTCTAATGCCTCGAGATTTCTTTTTGTCCCAATGTTGTACTGTAGTTATGATGAGCTCAGTAACAGGTGGTGGAATAAGTCTTTCCCATCCCATCTTTCTCTGTCTCTCTACACTCACACACACATTTGCTGCAGAGTCTGGAATAAGTGCATAAACAGTAAATGACTCCCAGAAGCCTCTCAGGTTACTTAGCAGTGGATCCAGGACTGCCTGTGCACACAGGTGTTTAGGAGTCTACCCACACATCATATGTGACACAGATTTCATTTGATGAAATACTACTTAAAAAAAAAGTGACTGTTCTGTTTTTGGGAACAAATCTTCCCTAGGTTTCATATGTGTCTCCTAGATAAAGAGTAATAACCATGAATTAATTGGTTCTGTGAAAGGAGGAACTAAGTTATGCCACAGATTCAAGCCACTATACCCTGACTGTGCAGTTCATATGATGGCAACAATACACAGCAATAAATTAAACTTTGAATGCTTTACATGTGAGGCATTTTTGCAAGGAGTGCACAAGTTTTTCTCCAACCAAACACAAACTGGGATTTTTTTTAGATCACTCAGTTTTCTTAGGGTTTCTGATTTTGAATCCCTCTTTTCAGGAGATGGGGTCAAGGGCCCCCCATGTAGCCAAGAGAAAACAATTCATACCACATGGAAAGGTTCATTTTTTCACTTTGTTTAATGAAATGGCATTCATTGACAGCATTATTAGCATCACTGGGCTATACTGAATATAACACAACAAGGTTTCACAAGAGTGTGAATTGCCCAAAAAGATTAACTCGGTAACAGTATATTCTGATGTCCTTCGCTTCTTGTACTTCTAGTTATCCTTTCACATGTGATCATAAATAGATGCAGTGTGAAATGTTCTGCCCTGTCTTGTTCCCAGACACTACACAGTGCGTTATCGTGAGAAGAACAGGAAGTGGAACTACCAGACCTGTCCTACAAGTGATACAGTCATTGACAATCTGAAGCCAAATGCAGTCTATGAGTTTGGTGTCCAGCCTAGCTCTAAGGATGGCACCGGTGGGTGGAGCAGGCCGGTCGTTCACAACATCAGCATGGCAAGAGTAGAAGGCAAGTTTGATTCGTTTGTTTAGCCATATTACCACCTGCTGTGGCAAATACTTCAAATTTGAGTGTAATCATTTCACTGTCTTAATAAAAACACAGATTGACAGTTAGTACGAGAAAAAGCTAGAAAATGAGGTGCTTGATGAACTCCAGCATAAAGCCAGAAGGTCAGGATTTAGCAATGTTACAACAGGATGTTTTTTCACATAAATATATAATGACAAATGCTAACTAAAGCTGTTTTCACACCCAAACTCTCGACAGTGTAGAAAGAATCTGGTTGGCGTATTATCTGAGGGCAGGTTAAAGACAATTTAATGTCCAGTGCGACATTTGCATTCTCAAAATGAGCTCTGTTAAAGTCTAGAAAAGTTTAGAGCTGTAGGGCATGTGTGGAAATGGCTTCAGTGTTCACCAGTTATGTGGGCTTGACAAGGTGACATTTCTTGCAAATGCAGTATTGTATAATTCCTGTTACTGAGTAGTGTTACAGAATCAAAACCTGTATAATTATTTTGTTCTTTCACACTGTTATTTCCACTGAGGTAATTTCTTTATTGATTCTTCTCTTGTGTTTCTAGTGAAGGCCATAAGGAAAATCTTTAAACGGCCCGTCAGCCCTGTGGTATGTAATGGATACAGCCAATTTATTATCAAAACAAAACCATTATTCTATTGTTATGTGGATACATGTGCTGCTAGAGCTAGAATATGCTCAGTATTGTAATAAACAAGTGAGTGTAGTGAGATGACACAGGTACACTTCCTTTCAACAAAAGGAAAAAAAAAGGAACTGGTTGTGTTTTTGGAACAGGCAATCTGCTTTAGAGTCCTTGTACACTTTAGTAAGCTTATGCTATTCTCAGGGTTGTTTGCCTCATTAATTTTCCATCCAAGTGCTGAATGGAAATGGCATCAGTGCAGCCAGGACTGGCCAAGCCAAAGAGAGCAGTCTGCAACTA